>LGAG01000158.1:316212-398001 GCA_001278395.1 Lerema accius
AGATAAAGCCACGTGACCTGACTCGAAGCTATCGCGTTAGGTGAATCGACCCGGATAGTCTGTTTGCAATGGCCGCGCCTCCAATGTTTGCGCGCTGCCGCCCAATTGTCCACTCATTAGCTGCTAGGGGGCGCTGCGTACACCGTTTGAACAACGCAACGGTTTCCACGAAATAAAACCAAATAACTATTCGGTGTTCGTTCCGGAAAACCGCTCCTGTAATTTGAACTGATTGTAACCTGTCACCGTTTCATGCAATGCCAGTCATACTTGTTTGTTAAGGTCAGACGACCATTATAGTTTTGTTTTGGCTTACAGCTAGTAACTGAGCTAAAAATAATTAGTAGGGGTCGATGGAAGTATTATAAGTATCTAAAAAGAGGGTATCCATTAGCTTATTTGGAAGAAAAATAGGCAACAATATTTCTTACCTTTATTAACAAGAGAGCGGTTGGATTATTAAATTGCTACTTGATAATACTTAAACCATAGGCATTAGGCACCTCCAATGAATTCAATTTAAATATTTATAATTAATTTATTAGTAAACATTTTTATTTTCATCTTTCAGGTAATATTTGCAATTCAAGACACGGCACGGTCAGAGATGGTGTAAGTGTAATTATGGACTGCGCATAATATTTGACCAACTCCACTTCGACCCAACCTATAAACAGCCATTGAAATATGAACTTTAAATCGTGTTACTTACGGTTGCAAATGGATTGTAGTGTACTAACAGGGTTGCCACAACTAAACCACAGGGCTTCAACGCAGCAACTTAATGATAACATCGCACTTCAACCCGCTCGCTTACTCGACTGCACGAAAATTTCAAGCGATATTTTTTACCTCGCTTTTAACTGTAGGTTTTGTACGTAAAGCCCGAACCTGTAGTTAAATTGTCAAGCTTTCGTCACTCAAAAAGGTAAATTTTTCTTTTCTCTTTAACAGCCGCTGTAGGCATTTCTATCGTAGAACGATAACACCGACACCAGAATAGTACCTACAAAAAATATTACTGCAATATCATTTACAGTTTTTAAGTACGAGTACATATTTACTTTTGAAAAGTAACGCTTTGTTTACATATTCATGCGGATGAGCATGAGAAATATTGACCACGTGCAATTAAAATAATAGGACTTCAAATTTTTGCTAGAGCCACCCAAAAAGCCCTTACAATCTGAGCTCTATTTACCTAGACATCTATCTATACGCTATTCTCCAATAATGCGTTCACATAACGGAAAATGCGATATAACGACGGTAGCAACAGAACTCGAACAAGGGAGCTAATTATCTACGGATACAGCTTCGAGTGTGTATCTCGCTGCGATTACGATATTGCACTGCATATTGAGCTACGTATAGTTCGTTACAATTGGAGATGGCTTTGCAATTTCTGCGATTTCTCGTATGTCGTTTGTTTTTGTAATGAACTCCTATACCTGTATAATCGTTAGTGTGTGGCTGCGTCGGTTCAGGCATAGTTTATCTATTACGGCCTTAAACGGGCACAGAATTAACGCGTCAAAATAATTTAATATTTCCAAAAGACGCCGTCAAGCTTACGTTTAATGCCGTTTGGTTTCAGTATCATTCCGATTACCGTTAACCGATATATATATTAGATATTCCATTTAATGTAACTAGTGGTTAAAACATCATACATTTCCTTGGAATTAACCAGTGAATTTAACAAGTTGCTCAATATAAGGTACAAACTATTTCCCAACTCGAGTGCAAGCTTTACGTAATCAAAATTCAGTACTCAAAAATGAAATTGACTGTACCTTTCCAAAGTCCTGGAAATGTTTAGCTCCAGATTTTCTGGCTTATTTCCAGCAGAGTATTTTGCGTTATGGCATAATGGATTTAGTACAGCGCTTACACTCGTAACCTGTCGAAAATTCCTTTGAGGTGAGCCTAATATAATTTCAATCTTTAAACGGTGATTTCCTGCTACAAGCAAGTACACTTCCACTCGTATTTGTACCTGGTTCACGTCGTGTGGCGCTTACAGCTTTGCTAGAGTATATTGATCCTCACAAAGCCAAATTTTCCGGATACCGAGCTAACGTAGTTTTACTAAAAACTCGTAACTTTATTTTGTAAAAGGTACACTCGTTATATTATACAACGTTCCCATTTTACACAGTTGTATGTTTCTCTTTCTCTATGCATATTTCTGAACTTATGCTAATTGAAATTAAATATGCGGTTAACGTGTTTTTATTTTCATTTCATAGATAAGTTCACTACTATACCATTATGTTAGGTAATCGCCATTTATTTACGAAGTAATGAAGGCTACCGTCGCTAACGGAAAGAAATCATAAACTGCTTGGCGTGTGTAACGAAACTTCAACTAAAGAACGATAATTGTGCATTAAGTATGAATATACTAAATGTATAGGTACTCAGGTTAACAATACGAGTATGCATATGAATACTTTCAATTACATAGACTTTAATGCGTCCAGTAATATTAATAATTTTGCAGATGACATTATGATGTGACCGCGATACATGAACGGAGTTGTACGAATATTCCATTTATTTATATTTTAAGCAGAAAATAAATTCACGACCGGATAAAAGCTGTTTTTCCGAATCATCGCATCCTTTGCCCATTGGCTTTCATAATAAAATTGATTCTTATTTCGTAATCCAGCGACTTTTCAACATCGATTCATCTCGTCACGCTGTTCGTTCGATCGGAAACAAATTATTGTACAGTACGAATCATTGTACTGTGAGTTGTATTGAAAAATTTTATAAATCCAATCAAAAATACGCGAAGCGCATCTAAAACCTCGCTCGCGAACGCAACGAACCGAATTTAACTTGACACAGGATTGGATTGCATAAAATTTATTGCATCGCGGGCAACAGTTACACAGCCAAATTTACTCGATTCTAACTCGGAATAAAATCAATTTTCTTCATACGGCTGTTAGAATAAACTAGCTCGTATTACATTATTTATTTTAATGCCTGTATGTGGTGAGCACTAATGGTTATTATTCTCTTAAGTAGACATCATAATACATACTTACATTATGGTTAACTACAATTTGTAATCGACTCCGCCAAAAAGACTGTAATAAATCTTATGAATATCCATTTCTCTAGCACTCTACAATCTCAACAAGGTGTTGACTTCAGCATTTATGATAATAATATGGATTTCAGCATAATTTTGTGTTATTTTCATAGTAAAAGTGAAATAAACTATATTTTTAATATGTTTTAATAGGTAATTCTACACCCATACAATTTTTAGCAGAAGATTTTTTTATTTTTCTATAAATGATTACTGATTATCTTTTTAACTGCCGGGAATGCTTTTCAGCTACGAAGAACACAACATAGAAAAAACGGCTTTCTTACTGCTTATATTAAACTGGCCTAATAATTCTGAACACCGTACAGGTAGCCTCCAACAGTATCTAAATTAAACTAAAAAAAGAGTGGCAGACATGCAAGTAACTCTGAAAGCATTTAACTTTCATTACATGTTCTAAATTAATAGTGCGTGCAAACCTCGCCCTGCTCTGACATTCAGAACACTACTAGATAGGTATTATTACTTTCCATTAACGTCACACCATCCCCAACTTTACAGTCACAATTATTTTTCATTGCCATTCGCATATAACGGTAAGTTCTATTGGAAAAGGTAATGGATACTTTTTACTCCAAACGGACCAGAGGTTAACGGTCGGGTGGAATGTGTCTGCATATTGAACGTACATTACAGTTGTTAGCTAGACAGCTGGATCGTTCGATTCGGTGTTAAAATATACGTCACACTGAATACCGACGCCGTTAAAGGAGTGTTTTATGTACGGGACGAATGCTATAGTTGACAGTTGGGCTTTGCAGATTAGATTAAAAATTTAGTTGTAGATATAGAAACACGAAGGACCGATGGTGTTGAATTAACTAAAGTTATCAACCATTCTCAGAATACTGTAGATATTTGAGGTTCAATTTATAATAGAGACAAATCGTCTAGTCTCCATACACTTAAAATTGTTACTAAGGGATCATCGATATAAATGTCAGACAGATTATAATGAGCAAACTTCAATCAAAGTATTATCGAAAGACGATCATTAACATTTTGAATGACTCAAAAGCAGAATATCAAATTGTCCGGTGGTTCATGGTGGTTCATGAATAAATCACAGAAGAACAAATGACCCGAAATTTTGTACTGATATTCATTTAAAGTAAATTGAAGCATTTGTAAATTACCAGACAGGAGTTCCCAGTTTTTTTAATGATGAAAATTTGTTTTCACAGTTTTGTAAATCTGTTCTTTAAAACTGTCCTTTCAATAGCAGTGGCAATACAAACGGATTCTATCAAATGGGATGTTTGTGCTGGTTCAGTCTTTTAGTATAAACCTATTTATATAACGCTAGGGCAAACTTTCTAGTAAGTACATCCCCAGCACTAACTTTTTATGGATATTGCAGGGGGATTGTACTGCAACGCGCCTTTGTTTAAAAGAAGAACCGTTATACTTAATTTCAATGGGTAAAATCTCCAAGCTTAAACGTTTTTTTTTCAATTACCAAGCATGGCTATCACGAACTACATTTAAAATCGACTAACATTATCGTAATAAACACTTCTTATTTCAACCAAATCTTGTACACAACATGTAGAATTGATAATCTCCTTTTTTTAAGTCAGTCAAATTTTTTAAATTTTTTCGTTAGCTTCAATGCCATCAATTCTTGGTACTCAAAATAATGAACTCTGCACTTCAACTTTAGGGAATAACACGAAATATTTGACGATATCACAGTTCTTTTGTATTTTGAAGTACATTTTCGTAGTGACGATTTTACTAATGGTACACTCAAAAGCACTCGATTTGTTGAATTAAAAGGGGATGGGAGACCGCGCTATTTTAAGTTCTATGTCGAGGGAATAAAAATAAAATTTCAAATGGACTTACGAAACAAAACTTAGGGTTGAGGCTATAAAGCATTGTAGAAGTCCGATTCACTGACGAGCCACGATAGAACGCCCGAATGACACTCAAAGAGAAATCGTAAAAATGTTTGAGCTCGTTCATGCGCTTAAAATTATTTTTATTTGACTGAAAATTGTTTTTTTCCGTACATCTGCAGAAAGTCTTACAGATAACTCCCTAGTCGATCTAAGTGTCTCTCGTGTCACAGACCATCATTATTAATTAACCACAAAATAAGGGTAATTAAAAGAACAAAAAAATTAAATGGATGAATGAAGGCATCGAATGAAATGTTCTAATACTTACGTAGCAATAGCATTGAGTTTAAAATTTTAAATTACTGCGGCACACTGACGACTGATAGTTTGCAGAAAAATATGCTAGATTATCCTTGATGGTAATTACGGAAAGTATTCCGTAAGTGGATAGTAATCCACGCGACTCTTTTAGACTTATCTGGTTTTATTTTCCAACCTTTTCAGTAACTTCAACATTACTCAGCAGACTTGCGGTTCCAATGGCAATCGTAGGATCCCGTTGAACTAAAGACAGCCGCTGTCTGAAGTGTATTCTCATTTAATTTGCAGAAAAGGCAAAAGGGTGGATGGAGTCCCTAAATGTTTTTCACGTCCCTACCTATTTACAAGTCGCTATTTACCAGGGGTTTAAACGAGATTCTTCGCTATTCGGATTCAATTTACCGTCAAAATGGACGTTAGGTCTCATTTGGTATCGTATTTTCCTTACGGAGATGCTTACAATGCCGAGTAAGCAGCGAGTGTGCTGACGTAATTAGGCGTGGGTTTCAGTAGATTTGTGCGCGTTACTTAGAATAACAAATCAGGATTTTGGAAGGAAGTGGGCTGTTCGACAATTTGTATAAAGAAAACTCATTATGAAACTTTACGGGTACAACGAATTTAATATTAAAATCTATATTACCTTTGACGTTGTTAGTGTACCTGCTTTCTCAACGTAAGGATCTTCTTAGTAATATTTTCCTCTCAACTGCCATGTAAGTATCCAATCCTAGCACATGGATGTCCAATATCAAGGACTTGGTATAATTTAAAATCTGAAAGCGATTTATTGTCTTCGTCATCTGTTCCTATTTTATCATTGTTACTAAGTAAACGATTGTATCGATTAGTATCCGACTATGGTTCAACAATTGGTATACAATAAAAAGTTGTATTGTTGTCTAAATTGTCACTGCTGGATCCAGATCTACTTTCTTAATATCAAATTAGAAGGCTTTATTGACCTAATTGGAATTGGCTGTAGAACCGTACAGGTTCATCTAAAGATTTTCAGATGGTTCACCACCTAACCTTTTGGGTGCTTCCACATCTTAAATAATACGTACAATTACATAATTGAAAATGTGCATGTTACTGCATTTATATTATAGCTGCTATATGCTATATATATATGCTTTATGGCTTCTCATACTTTACCTTTCAATGGATTGAGCATTACTCAAATAAAACTCCACCAGTCGCTACAAGTTCAAACGAGTTCTATTTTATATTTCTCGTAATTAAAGCAATTTAGTTTGGCCGTAGTTAGAGAGCCGAACCGAACTTAAATACTTGTAGGTACTTTTAAACGTAATGTCATGAGCTGAAGGCGAGCACCACACTGCTCGCGCTCGCGGTAACGATGTGATTTTACAGCTTCGTTCTTTGTTAAAAATAAATTGTTGCTCACTGCTTTCAGTGTCGGCTTTGTAACTGGCATTCGAGGAATTATGTATAGATTGCTTCACAGTTGAAGATTGTATTTTATTAAATCTAATAGCTACTTTGTTACTGCTGGTTTTTTCTCGAACTACGTTTTGCAATGTTAAAACAGATTTTCAGGGTTTTAACGCACACCCTGGATAAAATGAAAGAAATGAAAATTCGTCATTTAAACTGCCTTATTGGGAATCGAATCCCATCTTCTGAAACTTTACAATGGATATGATTACGTGGTTAATTGATAATTCACACACGGTATTGTTATAATAACGTAACGTAGATTATGTTACGATTTACGTCCGTGCTCTTACAATTATATTTTAGGTGGACATTATGAATAACGTAACTACATAAATGTTATTCTCATGTTTAACGTTTGATGTTAAATGTTTATGCCATGCGACCCTGACGTAGCTAGAATTTAGCACAACCTTGTTTCAGTAATTCATTCTTGTATCTACATGAATTATTTATTCATTGTGTAAGAACAATGCTTAACACATTTTCGGCAAACACCATATTCAGCCGGAAGATAGTGTAAACGCGTTCGTATTAGACATTTGGGTACACGCCTACTCGTATTATCGCGCCGAGCACGCTTCGCCCACCTTAAATAAATTCTAACAATTACTACTGGCCAGAAAGCTTTATTTCCTGAGCGAAGATAACAAGACTAGGGTTGGGAATCGACGTACACAATCGCAGTTCGAGTCACGCTATATTTAAGTAACAAGCTAAATGTTTTTAAGGTAGGACTTAGAAACTTTGTAGAGCCTAATGTTAAAATAAACGTGCTTCATTTGTTTTGCCATTGCGCATTTTATATGGGTGTAATTGACGGTGACACTGTAGAATCAAGTAAGTTCCAATAGAAGGAGCTAAGTGCAAGATTTTTATCCGTTATTTTAAAGTAATTAAAGGATGGTTGGAACACTCCAACATGCCAGACTCTTCATTTTTCAACAAAAGACTTGCTGAGTAAGTAACGGACTTTATTCCAAAATAATACCTCAGAGTTAAAATTTTGTGTAAATATTTTTATATAGTGTAATACTGAAATGGATAGAAAACAGAAAATCACTACCAATTATCGCATAAAATCTAATTTGATGACGCTTGCACGGTTCGCTAGACCTCCATCAACGTCAGGTGTCCTGCTAGCAGCGCCACTTCATTATTATTAAAGAAAACAAGCCCTGTTCTTTATTCATCGGATCCCTGAAATCTAAGCCCTAACCTCAAACAAGCAAGGCTCATACATATTAATATTTTATCTACATTACTTAACACGTCGGCAGTAACGCGTCGCTTTAATGTGTTTGCGGGAATTTTCCTCGTCCGTGTCGAAAATGTCACATAGTTTAGTCGTATACCGAGTGAGCACGTGATGCTTTTTCAAATACCCTGTAAGACGGGAGCACATTAGCACACACCGACCTGCCGGTTCGTGTTTTATTGTCACATGTGAACACGTGTCCTCACCGCCGTTTACTGCCACTGTTATACTTGAATGTTATACACCATTGATACTAGTGTAAGTGTCAACAATCCCGTTAACTTTTTTGACATTGTTTTTTAATTATATTTCTGTAGCTTTAAGTGTTTTGAATACATTGCAGCAAATCCATATATGAAGCATACATAGCGTGGCTTCTAAATTGTCGTCGAACAAAGCAATTGCGGACACGATCCAAAAGTAAATCGGTGATGGCTAATGGCATAAGGATTCATGACAGTGTTCGTGTTTCAGAGAGTACGTTAAGTTGGCCTTCCCAGCTATGAGGAGAGACCCTTGCTATGTAGTGGAAAGGTACCTAATGAGTTGAAGCAAAATTCATACTTGATGATTTTGAGGTCCCTCATTTCTCATGATATTTGCATTTTATAGCCACGGCATTATATGGACTAATTCATCTCCTTTTGTTTTACTTCGCTACATACGAGCAACTTAGAACATTGAACGAGCACGTGAGCTGATTTTATATCGCTCTGAACAAGAACATGCAAGCTAACTGTAATCTTAGTCCATAAAGTAGGTATGTTAAGTTCCCTATAATGTATGATTGTGAAGATAATTTCTGTTTGTATTAAAACGATTAAGCTCATGTTTAATTTTATTTTTAGTTCGAAATTTGAATTCATCATTGAAATTTTTCCCTTCTGGGAATCGTACTCAGGACCCGGTTAACAGCGATCCAGCATAGAAACCATTGCGCCATACACGTCGGTGTTTATTGAAAGAAATAGAAAAATTATACATAAACTAATTTCTTTTATGCTAAGTAACAAAGCTACTGTGTGAAAGTTCTCCATCATAATTATAGGTACGTAAACCCATAGTTAACGGTAGTAGCGTGGTAAGCTTACATAATCCCTCCCATGCACTATGAACTTATCTGTCCTTTAATCTTTGTTTTATAGTGTAAGAAATAAACATGCTTACACAGCTATACTACACCATAAGAAAAAAGTATTCATTACATTACTTGCGTGGAAATACTAAATTAATGCTAAAATATACACCTGAATAAAAAAACTTGCCTTACTGTATGTAATACTCTTTAACTTTTCACAGTTAACTTTTTTCTTTATTTTAAAGCCCGATTTAAACTGTCCAGAAGCACGCAAGCTCGTGACCAAGATTGTTAAGTAAAAGACGTCATTAAAAGGCACACGCCAGGAGTAAAACGCTTGAAACGGAATTTGCTGTTCACAATAAATTGTTTAATGACACAAATAAAACCTGGTATACAAAGTCGAAACAAAATGTTATCCAACCCTGAGATCCAAACATTGAAAAGAAAAGTGGCAGTATTGTGCAATTCACCTCAACAACCCGCTTCGTTCGTCCTGTGAGAGACTCAATCGGCCCTGCAGATGTGCCATACTAGCCATTCCTAACAAATGCTGCACAATATCATATCTCCATTCACTGAAATTCGTGCTGAAGAACATAAAGGACATCGACGACAAAGCGTCCGTATTCAGCTAAAGAAGCGAGTTTCAAATCGCAGAAATTAAATTTTGTATCTTTGAACTTCAGCCCGCTTCGAAGATTCGCTTTGTGACGCCAAACAATACATCGAACATCGACTTCACTCATTTTTCTTTCGAATGACAATGACCGGCTCTTTGCTTTCCGATATACAAAGCTAAATTATTATTGTACATCCGCTAAACATCACCCATTTGTTTAACAAAGCATCGCACCGTTTAATATCGCTCGATATAAATAAAGGCTGTTCGCTGCCAAAGGCTAGTTGTTCAACCAAGAATATTATTCTGAAGCTTGCATAAAATTACACGGGAAAATACGCGAGTCTTCATTTATCTACCTAATTTATGATGATTCTGTTCAGAGAGTACCTTTTGTCGAGAAACGAATACGGTCCGTTGTTTTCCGTTGTTACCCTCGTTATCGTGTGTCAGAATGTAAATTGAATTAGAACGTCCGGCCGTGCCGAGAAAAGTGTCCCCTAAGTGGTCAAGTTTTAAAGGGATGTTTAATGCATGAATCTTGACTAAGTTTGACCACTCCATTTACATTTTCAAAGTGATAGTCATCGTTGCACCGATTTGCATTTCCTGATCGTGTGTTTGCGAACTGTTCGGAGTTTCCTCGTTGGATAATCTGGTGCGAGGGAAGGCATTAAAAAACCAGTAATTTATACTTCTGAACTGAATCCATCGATGTTTACCAGCTCTGCTCGCTACCCTCGTAAATCGTTTAAAGGTTGGGGCGTTCTCCATCCTCAAGACGGATGCCCTTGTCTGGCTGATATATTTACTGTCCGTTACATGGGCTCTCCCAACTCTTTAGCATGTATTCGAAACGCTAGTCGTTTTAATAAACAGATACCGCGCGCAACGCCAATCGAATGAGAAAACATTTACAAAATATATTCTAGCGCTTCTAATGCCAACTAGTAAACGTAGCCTACATCATACCATTTTCTATGCTTCTCCGCTAATTGTAGCGATCTTTACATTAATTGTTAGTCTGTTAGCGATTGTGTATTTATTTATATTTTTAGCACTTACGATACAAAGGTTGATGACCTGTATGATGCAATGGCTACGACTACTTCTATAGGTGCTAGGTTCGATACTACATCGAAGCAGACCAATGTCGAGTATTAATATAAAACTAGTTAGTTTAGAAAAAGTAAGTTATCTTTAAGCAGAGCTCAATGCTATCAATTTTCTACAACTTAATTTCCGGGTATATTAAAGTCAGCTTCTAAATCTCTATTCAAGCGAAAAATGAAAACATGCAAGGTTGTATACAGCGGAAAAGGAAGGAAATAGTCTTTGATGTTCAAGGGAGGAGTAATGCATTTGACAGTTTTCTACTTACGCACCTCATTTGTTCTTGTTACTGGACGCGGGGTGATACAATAAATCCTATAGCTATACAATATATCCATACAGATTGGGGAGTATCTTGTTTATTAAGGGATGCGTAATCCGGGAACTCGAGGAATCCTAATAAATTCGACTCAACCGTTTATATCATCTATGCTTCAAATATGCTAATCGTCGTATCATCTTTTTTTTTGTAATATTGCCACATCGCAGAATGCTATTTTGTAAATACTTTGAAATGAGCGTAATTAATATATTTCATGTCATCAAAAAAACTATGATTCATTACGTTCATAGGTTAAATCAACCTTATCTATAGAAAACTTCATTTCCGCTCACAAAATGAACGAAACCTATGTAACAATTATTCTAATACGTGTTACTACTTATATGCGCGCGTGAAATCTATTTCCTCCATATACCTATCGCTCGTGAACATCAAACTAAATGGATGTAACCGAATAAATTATGAGGTGAATGTGCTCGCAAGAGTAACCTTCACAAGTGTGGTATCGCATATTACCCATATATCATCTAAATCGTGTGACTTTTTCCCGTTCGAGCGTGTAATATGGCGCACTTTACCCGCTAATCCAGCAATAACGACTTAAGGTTTGAGGTTTATACAAACTACTAGAACTTTTCATGTAAAAATGCAATAAAAATAATCAAGCTAAGAAACTGGCTTTAGAACGCGCAACCGCTCAATTTAGTCCCGCCGATAAAATTGTGCTTGCTCATAAAAATAATATCACGATACGTTGGTTCTTGTTAAATTCGCTCATACGTCGTCTTTATGCCGAAACATGATCGATGCACGGTTCATTGAAGAGCTCCATTGGAAACGATGGCTGTGCGAAATTACAAGAGCGTTCGGGTGTTCCATCATAAGCGAACTTATTTATATGTTTAGGTACTCAAGAAAAGCAGTTACAGCCTAGTGGTTTGAACATAGGTCTACCAAATGGAATTCCTAGGTTGGAACCTCTAATTTAAAGAGTTTGTGCGTTTCAAAACCAATTCTTGCTTTGGTGAAGGAAAACATCGTGAAGAAATCTGCACACCTGACATTTTTCCATAAAGTTCTCAAAGGAGTGTGAAGTCTGCCAATCCACACTTGCCCACCGTGGTGGATTATGGCCTGTACCCCTGGTGGTACAAACTTTTACTGCTGAATTAAAAATAATACCAAAAGTTTAATCCAAGCTTCGTTGGATATTTGAGTCTCGGAATAAGTTTGTAGCCAGCAAGTGAAGTAGCATTATGAAGTATAAACTTCAGCTATTTAGAATATTTTTGAGCGAAGTGTTCAAGAATCTTGAATTTCTGCACTTTCAGATGAAATAGTTAATATTTCATACCAGTTTCTGTTTGTTATTGCTTTCCTATGTTAATATTATTTCTCAGGATCGGAAAATGGATTCTTTTCTTCCTTCTCGGCAAAAATACGGTATGTTCTGGAACATTATGAAAAAGATGCAACTGCGTTTTTAGAATTTTCAGTTCCATCGTACCACTTTGACTGGAAAAAGCTTTCAGAATTCAAATTAGTCTTTAAGATCAAAATAGCAATTAACATTAGAACATACGTTCATACCGTCTCTGCTATAACTCATTCCAGCTTTGTTGTGAGTCCTCTGACCCCCTTAGTAAGATTCTGGAGTCAAGCCAATTTGAAGACTGCCACAGTTTAAACCTATGTTGGTTTCACATTATACCCGTAATTGTTCTCAAGATATGAGCCATGTAACATCTTCATTTATGATCCGTAACGGAATACTGAAAGAATTTTATAGGCGCATGAGAAAAGCTGCTGCATCGATAAATTTATCTATCTCATTATTAGCATTTTAAGTTGAAATTTTATTGGTTTGCCAAATATTCAATTGAAAACTTGCAGAAATATGTATCTCCGGGCGCATTGTACTTTCCACGCGACCGCTTCTTCCGTGAAATAATAATTGAACAGTAGTCCATATGTTTAAAAAAACAACTTGAAAATGGTTGTATCTACTTTTGAAGAGGTTTTGCCCTCAAAATAGCAATACAATACAGGCAACATACAATTCTGAAGAGGATTGTAACAAGTAAAACAACAATCCTACATTCTGCAGTCAGTTTGGAATTGGGGTCGAAATTTAAATTTTCTGTAGATCCATAGGCTAAAAAATCTAGTCTTCTTTAGCTAATATATTCAGTTGTTGAAGATTTTTCTTTAAATACCGAACTTATTTGTGGCATAGTCTAATTTAGTTACCATTAAACCTTTTTTGGAGCCATCCAGAGTAGTCCTGAGATCTATAGGTAACACACCAGCGTTTTCCCAGCGCAATATTTTTGGGCTTCCTTCAGGGGGATTTATAAGATGCTGTACTCTATTCTCTTCTAATTACATAGATGAAAGTAAGTATAGTTTGCACGGAAATTTAACTATACTCATATTTTAAACATTGTCATAGAAATCTAGCTCTGAGATGGAAATTCAAGCATAGCTGATTATGCCAAACGATAGAAAATGGAATCATTCGATATCTCTGGCAGTTATTTAGAAAATGAATCGAAACTCACACAGGCTCATTTTCTTCATAATAGTATTGTCCTACATGTTCCCTAGATGGCGCTGGGATTAGTTTGCTTTCCTAATAAAATAGATGGCGCTGTAACGTATTTCGGCCAGACTCGACTCTTGTGTAGATAAATCAGACACATTGTATAAAGCCTGCCAGACCGTACGCAACGAGGTCCCATTCTTAATTAATATGACGTCAGCCGCAAAGCCGCTTGTCGTCGGCTTGGAGCCCAGACGAGAACTATTGCAGACGGCGGAATACGATCCTTTATACGGGAACTTATTACAGTAAAAACTTAGGTTCTTTTGCTGCACTGTAACGGTAGATCATTTTCATTTATACTCCTCCGTTCATTCATACATTATTCTAGACACAGAGCAAGGAATGTATCTGTATACTGTGCTTGATTTTAGACAAGATTCAAACACATTTTTTATTTTGAGCTTGTGCAATAGACAGCATATTGTGTTTATAATACTATAACCAACTTGTTCATACATTCACTTTTTCTATTTTCGCCTTCGCAAATTAAATATTTACCGGTACAAAAGATGAAACAAATAATTTAACATAAATTTAGCTTATTTTCTTATTCCCAACGCCTTTGATATCAAAACTTTTCTTTATTTAAACACAGGCAAACATTACGTCATCTAGATGTTTTCATTCTTTTGAAGCCGTCGTGCTCTCTTAGCTTTATTCTTTTTGTCGAGATATTTTTATACTACGTCATAAATATAAGGGTAGGAGTGTTCAACAAAATGTGTTTTAAAATAAGATATGAGAAGAGAAGAGGAGAGGAGAGAAAACTTCTAGACTAAATTTCTCGAATTTAAATAACGTTTCACTGCATTCCACTTTACCCTTACATTATTTTTTGATAGATTTCAAACCCGTCAACTTCGCAACGTCATGTCAGATATAAACGGAATAAGAAGATTGACACTAAGGGAATGTAAAAGAGAAGCATTTGTGAGGGAAAAAAAATAATAACATTAGGCTGCGTTTCTCGCGATGAATGCCACTTAAGACCACTGATTTCTTCATTAAATAACCTTTCTACGTTTATGTCAATCGATTGCTATATTCTTTTAACTGTTAAAGGCTTTTATTATTTGTTTCACCTTATACTTGTAGGATACATTTATTTTAGGTTTTATTAATAGATGTCACTCTACTCAAAACAATATTCAACGCTTGACAAAATTGTACTACTAACATGATAATAGATGTCACCAATAAGAAACTCCCAAGCTGCCATCTAGTAGCCAAGCAGAAACATTCCTATCTCATTTTCTTTTACGTTATTTATGCGTCTATTTTTACTGTGCTTTTTCGATTCATTGAGTTTCATATTACAACGATACTAAAGAAGTTTTCACTTCAAAAACAATTAAATAAACTTTCTACCAATCATTAGTGAAGCAATATTGGAGAAAGGGTTGTCCTATCTAAAGGGTTATGCCTGCTGAATGGATGAAGTTAGAAGCTTACCGTATGATGGACCGCTAATGTGTTAAAGTTAGCAACTACATAGCGTAATTGCTATACATTCTAACTAAAACTTCACAAAATTCTTCTAGCCAAATAATCTAGTGAACACCTAACTCATCTGCAAACTCATTCGTTTGCAATAATGTCTAAGCTCCAGTGTTATGTGCCCTCAGATCCGAAAACATTGTAGCAACAACATCACGTCCCGGGTTGGTTTGACCCTCAAGTTTAGTCCCTATCAATAACAGTTTCGAATCCCCTTTCTGAACTCATTCGGTGCATGTCAAGGAAAGGGTTATAAATCCATTATTCTCTAACATTTTTGATTCAGCATTGAAATGGAAAATCTCGTAGAAATACAAGATATAAACTGCAGTACTGGAAAATTATACATTGATTTTGTATTCATGGAATATTTCCTAGAACGTGTACCTAACGATCTCGCCTCGTTGAATTTTTTTATCACATTGTTTAGGTACTATTTTTTACATAACGTTCACGGAACGGTTCACAGAATTTTATTTTGAAATGTTTTAAAATTAAAAATGTTTACAATTTCTCGCGCTGAAAAATTCTAAAAGTTGTAAATACTCAATAGTTAGATCTAGTTTGATAATTAATGTAACTTCGAGAAAGTCCTTGGATATTTGGCAGGTGAAACTATTGTCAAGCGTCTCATGTTGTCAACCAAGCTATTAAAGATACTAAAGGTACTGCAGAACATCGTCTTCCCTGTCAGCTTGTTGGTATGTAATATTAAATGGTGTTGATACAAAATGACCTGTCTCCTTGCGACACCGTTAGTTATGTATCTATAAACAATACAGAGCGTATACTCGTATATGTAGACAGTGACCCTAAATCGACCCTCGTCACAGAATAACATATCTGTCCGAGTTAATTTTAACGCCCGAACCGAACCGAATGCGACCTTTAAGAAACTGTCCCGCTCTGTTTAGACGAGATGAAGAGGAGGAATCAATAGTAAAAATGTTTTCTATGGGATAGCAACAAGGTAAAAGTATGGTTGAAAACTAATAGGCAGTACTTCAATGTTACAGAGATGCAACATTTGTGACTTTTGGTAATAAGAGCGGTGAACTTCACTGCTTTGAATAATATTCTTCTTAATGGCAATTCATTACTGTGTCATTGCGTATGGCTTTCACTATACTATACTATAATTTGAAAGCAAATTTAGATTCTGTAACAATGTCAAAACAAAACCTGCTTCTTTCTACCACTCCAACTAAATTTGGTAATATTCTTCATTTATCACTTAAGCGTACCTACTTTTGATTAATAATGTTTTCCCCGTTACCTTTGAAGTCAAATAAAGGGATGAAAAGACGTTCTCATCATGACATTTGCAATTTTCCACGCATGAAACGTTATTTGAGCAATATAGCGCAAATGCTGACATCCTGTTGACGGTTTTAATATCAATAACTTGAATGTTATTGTCGTTTTTACGACGAAATATGCGTGATTTTTATACACATAATATTGAGTAACATCTGTGGACCCTCATTGCTCAGAGCGGACGAAATTGCGGCCGGAATTTTGTCGAATGACGCCATAATAAATTCTTTCCTTAATATGAACCATAAACCTATGGGACGAGCTCGCCTTACAAATGTAGCGTAAAAATCTCGGAAGAATTAAGTGCTTATTTGCATAAAATATTCGATAATCCTACGCAACTTCAACGGATGAAGAATAAAGCTAGATGGATTTGGATTCACTTTGTTTAGTAAGGTAAATGTCTGTTCAGTATTCGCCGGCTTTATTACTGAATAGTTATATACCTAGTCATCTAGTATAGATAGTCATCTAATTCATCCCTATTACCTTTCTGGAAAACTTAGTAGATAATACTCCAATTTAGTATTACAATGTCCATAAAATTTAAAAACTGGTATCAATTAATTATTCAAATACAGTCGAACGTTCCATACATTTAGATGTTTCATCTGCAAATTGCAGTTGATTAATTGAATTAAATAACTACGATCATTTAGAGATCGACCATTGAACTAACACAGATAAAAAATGCAGGGTTTTTGGTATCAAGTATGTATAGTGTATTTCGTCCATTTTTTGGCAGACTTTACAACCCAAACGGTAGATGGATTTAAATATGAGGTGTCATTGGATTGGACTCCATTGTGACATAAGATATATTTTTTTAATACCGTACCCCCTACCTCCAAAAAAGAACTTTTAGCAGTCGTTTTTTTTATTTCTCTATAAATGTTATAGCCTGTTAGAAGTCTTGAACAGTTGGTGGAGTACCTACAGGGAATGTAGTGAGTGAATTAGATGGTTTTGCGGATTGAATGAGACGCATGCATTAATATGAATAGGGAATATTGGAGGGGAGTATGTTTGGTGCACGTCGTGTTTGCTTTTAAGTAAATTGGATTGTGTGATTGCCCATTGTAGGGGTATGTGTATGCTAATACGAATGCACATAAACCTTGTTTACCGTTTGAGCTACTCATGATGTTTCGGGTTGAATTCCATTGTTTAAGTTTGAGTTCCAAATATTTTGACTCGATTTATATATCATACGTGTAATGTCGTCAGCACAAATCGCAATTTTACAGTATAACATTTTAAAGTGTTCGAAAAATTTTCCGATTCGTGTGAATTTGTGTTAATTTACCAATATTTTATTTTGGAAGATAAAATACATCATAAATGAGGTGATTCATGGAAAATTACGATTGAGGACTGCGACTAATTTATCTTTCAGGTGTTTTTCTGCGAAAATCAGTTTTACTCATTACTCAATTATGTTGGTGTAAGCTATTCGATAGCCGATTACTTGTAATACAACTCATCGTGTTATTACTTAAAGCTGGTTGCGAATATAAGATTGCTTTTTTATAATAAAAGGCAAAGATTTTTAAGATTTTTCAACTACGTATTTACGTCTTTTACGTTGGTAAGGGCGACACTATACAAATTTATTTTTTAATCTTATTTAGTTCTCTCGCAAACAAACATGTTAATAATATCTAGTCCAAAGCTGCCTATATTCTATAACAAAAGGAACGTTGTTCGTTAACTGACTATGTAATCCTTTCATCACTAGTTTGCCTATGTAGAAAAATGTTCAAAAAACCGAATTTCAGCCATAACGTTACACACAATCCCTCCCAAATTAAACCGAACCTGTAATCCCATTAAGGTTGAAAATCAAATACCTAAATTCACAAGCAAAGCACGAACTCACTACTCTAAGAAGTCGCAATGCAACTTTTGTTAATTATCATAAATGTATTTAGAAAGCAAATGAGGCAAAACTCTATTTCTGTTTACTTACATTAGCGAGCCGAGCTAACATGGCGTTAATACGATTCAACTACGATTATCTAGTTCCAACGGCAGCTCTAGAAGTTTCAGACTTTGCATATTGTACCAACTAATGCATTGTAATAGTTTGCCGAGTATTAATAGGTATATTTTATGCAATATATTCGTTTGCCAATGTTTGATCAAAGGCTGGTTTTTTATTAATGATTAATTTAATTGAAGCAGTAGCTACTAATTAATGTTAGGTTATTATGTATGTATACCTAAAATAAGTATACTTATTTTTTACCACTTAACTTCACTTCTTGCTTACTCTCACTTTTAAGTAACTTATTTTTGTTTTAATAACTTATTTTTGTTTTAATAATTTATTTTTATAGAAATAAAGTGTTTTTGGTCGTAAAATGAATACTCGTGTTATTTATTTTAAACTGATATTACTTATAGTTTTTACTTGTAAATTTTTGGCTTTTCTTTTAAAGCAAAGCTTTAGTCACTGAATTTCATCGTTCCTTTGAAACTTGTAGTTTGCCGGTACTGTTGGTTCGCTTCGTAAAATACTTCTGTAAGGCGAATTGAGTTATGCAATTTTTATTCTACCACCGAAACTAAAGTTTCATACAAAATTCATAGCTACTTAATTCCAAGAAGAGGTGGTTCAAAATGAAGGTAATTATTGCTTCAAAATTTAATTTAATTTCAGAACTGTTAATGCAAAATTAAAACAGTTTTTGAAACGTCACTCAAGATCAAATAAAATTATAAAGTACTCAAAAACAGTAAAATACTTTTTAAAGCCTTACTTATACCAAAATACGTATATTTATTATACCTACACTTACAGTAGGTATAATATGAAATAAAATATATTCAAAATAAATAATGTTGATTCTATTGTCAACAATAATAACATCTCACCAACAGGGGTTTAGCAAGAGTTCATCGGCCTATTTCTAGCCAATAATTGATTTAAAATAACGGCGGATATCTCTAGTTTCCCCAGAAAAAGAGACCCGATCTCGGAAAGATCTCGATCAAATTAGCGCACTACCTACCAGGCTAGCATAAAGATGTAAAGATTAAAACGGGACGAAAGTCCACTGCGCTGTTTCGGAATTCTCAATAACAAATTGTTGGGGTTATTTCTAGTTGGGGTCTGAAGGGTGCGCGGCAATTTATTTTTCGGTCGCGATCCAATTATTTTTGGGCACGTTAGTGAGGCATAAATCTGCTCTAGTCGGTAGCCGCACGCACATTACACCTTGTAAAGCCCACGGAGAAATCTCATAATTTAGTATCGTAAAAATTGTTAGATTTTAGTACTTCTTATAGGTAATAATCATTCGTTTTTAGGAACAACACCCAAGTGTATGTTAGAGAATAATAATTATGTTTTAATAGAAAATGCTTAAAAACGAATATTGTTCCATTTCAATTATTATGTTGGCATAATTTACATTTTATCTATCTCTGTTACTAAATATGGCAATGACTTTATGGTGTCTGTATAATTGATCTGTTACGCCATCTATGGATTCACATGGAACTAACGATGTAGAGGTGTTAAGATTAGACTTAGGTTTAGACTTAGAATTATTAAGAAAAGAGTATTGGAAATATTGTTAAGTTTGTAAACTAAAATGACTATCAACTAAAATATATGTATGACCGAATCTAATCTCAAAATACTTTCCTACCAATCTTTTAACGATGTGGTCTGTCACTTGGCCATTTATTTCATTGTTTACTTAAGCTGATGAGAACTCCCAAAGATATCTTTACGGCGGTTGTAACAAATTAGTACGTTCACATTGATTTTGGTACATGTCTTGTGCCGAATTAGTGAACGCGAAATGGTCACCTGCGAAAACGAAATCTTATTAATCAATTGAATTAGGGTACAGTTACGGTGTAATTTGGCGTAATCTAATGATAATACACAAGAAAGAACATACATATTATATGCGTTTGGCTTAAAGGCAAGAGTGCCCGATTTTCTTTTTCCTCTAGACTACGAAATAATTACATTTTCAATGTTACGATTAGAATTTTAAACTGACCCATGCAAGTACTCGTAAGTATAAAGGAAGGTATTTGCTTAACGCAGCATTAATTATTACTTCAGGAATGCATTTTTAAACAAACCAGACTATAAGTAATGGGATTTATTGTGTTTTATTGAAAGGCTTCTGTGTTCCACAATGTTCGGACTAGTGAACAAATCAATAAAAGATTACATTGTGTTTTAAAAACCTAAGCTCATTTTTCTCACTTATACGGCTTTCGACGTACATTCCTCATTATTTCTCCATTGAGAAGGCTGTTTAATATAATATTATCTCCGGTTGAGCTTGTTATACTGCTAGGAAACAACACTACCTTAATGAATATGAATAATTATGAAGTACAGAACAACATTTCATTGTAGACGTGGCATTTTCGTATCTAAAAGCCGGCTAGTATTTGCATTCTCTATAAATATTCGCCTGCATAATGGTACTCATAACTTGATTTAGTTTTAGACAAAATCTGTTGTTTTCGTTTAGGACAAATTTAAAATGTTTGCTTAAGTTAAGGTATTGAACTTTGTAATTGATAGAAACATTCTACAATTACAGTAATCGTTCTGCGGTTAAAATTTGACCATGTCTAATTTTATTATTTCAAACAATACTATATTGGTAGTTCAATATTTCTAACTAGCAGATGGTACCGTTAACTGTCTGTAATTGGGCCCTTTCATCTAAAGTATGCGTGACGCGTCTTTGTATTAAAAGTAATATGGAGTATAATTTTTATTTCCTGAATGAAAAGTAACAAAATAAGTACATACATTATGGTACGAAAATCGTGTAAGAATGTACCAGTATGTACTCTAAAGGAATCCAAATTATTTGTCCTGTATCCTCTAGGTATAATATAGTTAATGCAAATTAGAATTGCTGTACGAGTACGTACTTCTGTACCTTACAAATTTGTGTTTAGGTTGCTGCCTTATTACAAAGTCGTATACACGTCTCAAGCACCTCGGTAATCGTGCTACCTAAATTGCTTTAAAGACTATTACATCACCTGAAGTTAATGTTTTCTCTAAGCGATTTATAGATGTAAAGGTGAAATTGCATTTAATTAAACGTTTGAATTCGCTAGGAGGGTTTTTTTGGATGTATTATCTCTACAGTCCAATCAACTTGACAGACTAACTTAACGGCCCTCTAAAATTTGGCAGGTTTAATTTAAATTTCAATAATAATTATCTTCATACACCCTTAAAATTGTCTGTGTCACAGGTGTTAGGTACACACGATCACACGATCGTTTTCAAATCGTCTGGTTATAATTTTATTTTTAATTTCTGTTTATTTTGTTGCAGGTAATACGCGAAGAGGACTTAAAATTTTTCGGTGTAGGAGACAAACGAAATTGAGAAACAACATATTTACTTTTGTCATTGGTTACTCACTTATATTATTCAAATTCTAATGTAAATAGAACTTCGGTATGTTCGGAGGTATATTTTTATAAATTTTGAAATGAAACTCTAAAGACAGTGTTCCGGCGAAAAATTAATTATTCGACCCGAACACTTAGGTAAATTTTATCCATTTAACTTAATTACAGAGTAGATAATGGGTCCATTATTAATCTGGCGAGTCGCAACTGACTCTCAGACTCCGGAAAATAACTGCAACGAGAACAGGCGATTACGGCCCTTATTGCTAGGCATAGATTCAATTAATTAACTTTTACTTTTTGTCATTAATTTAATTGCAGAACACAAAATGCCATCAATCTACAGAAGCGACTTGAATATGGGTTTGATAAGAAATTTTCTAATGGAAACACGGGTTTTTAATTTAGCTCCAATATTTCTCTGGTAGCAATGAGGTTGAATTACATTATTAACTTTAGCCTTAAGTTTATAACGTTATTCTTCATTAATACCTCCGTATATTATCATTAGACATTTGGTATCAACCCATTATCATAATTATTAGGTCTCCTCATATACAATATGATCTAGATATAGAACATACTCTACCATGCTGCTTCAATGCCGATTAGTCTTCAAACAAAAAATCTTTTTTTCCACCATCGGACACCCATACACTTTCCGACCGCGCCCGCAGTTACTTAACTTCGTCGATTGGTCAGGGTCGACTCAAGCCGCCAGGCTATGATCGCTTTGGATCTAAATATCAGAGTAGAAATACATAGGGAATACCCGCATCATATCAAAATGTACTGACATCTATTACAGCCCTGATTGTTTCGCGATATCTACCTTCTCAATCAATTTTCTGGATGAATACCGCCTTTTTTTCTGGCAATGGAGGAAGTAATTGCCTTTGAATTTCATTTCATAGGTACATTTATTGTACTGTAAGGGCCGATATTAAGAACACTTCCCCAAGAGAAGCCTGTTAAGAGCGTACTAGTGCCTATTCAGGGAACATAAAATAATCTCTATTCATTCTCAGAGATTCTGCCGAACAATAGATGATGACGTAATCACCTTTCTATCTCGCCATCCTATTGAAAAAGTACTCCGTGAATCCTTGTGACGATTGATTGCATAGCCAGATTCTTTGTTAATTCAAGAATGCGTAATTATCTGTTGACTTTGTACTACTTAACGAGTATAATGAAATGTGGTAGTAGCAAATAATTACCTATTTCAGCCCTACAATAAAATCTCATTCTGAAAATATTATTTCGTAAAGGGGTTCGACTAACATTAGTTGCTTAAACGTAACATATTAACACCATAACTGAATACATTTGGACTTAACATGTCTCATGTGACATGGGTTATATTTACACAACACATGGAATATGACAAGATTCGTAATATACAAATGCCGGAAACCGAATGTATGAAAGCGCTGCGCTCTCAATAAGCATCACAGAATGATAAGTCCTTTTTCGTCTAAGCATATAAGTATAAGAATATTATGGGATCCTTTTAATATTTTCATGTATTTACTACAAAAAATATATGACACATAATATACCTTATGTGTTTAATACTTTGTCCACGTTTAAAATAAACTACAATGAGATGACGGTACTTATACCGCCATCTGTCGTCAAGTTTGGAAACTAATAAATTGGAGACTATAATAGAAGGAATTAAAATATTTTTTTAAGTTAAAAATATCATTGGTAAGACGTTCGTTTTTCAGATAAGTTTTTGCCTGCGAATTTATCACAATACGACTATTTTTACTCTATTTAAATTTCGCCTTACCAATTAATTTCAAGTTTTTGTCATCTTACTCGAATTGTCGCCTACAATATTTATAACGCGAAGGCTAAAATAACGCTGAAATTTTCAGTAAATTAAACTAAGATATTTTAGTTTTCTTTTAAAATAAAAAAAAGCACTGCAGCTCAGTGGTATATAATATTTTTTTATGTATCCAATATTTAACAGGTCAAAAAAGTATTCCTTTATCAAGGCTAAAGTAGATAGGGAACTCTATTTTATTGAGAGCGGATTGGTCGAACCAATTCCTTTTCAATTAGCGTCACGCAGGTAAGTCTCCATTCCCGCGTCGGGTTTTTCGTATTTCCTAACTGTAATTACTTAAACCTTAATTAATCTACGGTTCAATAAAACTCTGACCTCTGATCTTTTGTACAATTAGCGCTTCGTTAATACATTTTTGTTTTTTTTTTTATATTCAATTAATAATCTAACTGGTTAGTAAAATATAGTATGATAAAGATTAGCATTATTTTTAACCAACTGCGACAGAAGGTGGGTAATGCCTTTCAAGCGTATGTATGTATGTATAATAGTATGAACAAATGTATGTCTGGACACCAAAATCAGCCCACCCTCAATTTTTTTAAGGACACACTACACACATATTTTAACATTTTTCTATTTAAATATCTCTATATCTGGGAGTACTTACGTACATCTTAATTGAGTCACTGAACTTTAATGGTTTAAATACTCCAATCGAATTATACTTAATGTTAGCTTAAAAGTCATAAATGAAAGTCAGGAAAAATGCAAGGTTGCCTGGCTCTATTCTTCGACAGTATACAAATTTAAATGTAATAATTTTAAAGCTCCTCTAAAATCTATCAGTTCCCCAAACAAATCTGCTACCAATCCAAAGACATTGAAATCTATGTTAAAACGGGTCCATGTATCAACTGGGCAGTTCGAATATTTTTCGTCGTTTCGCCCATCGAGGATAGAATGGTAGATACAAGTTTTATGAACCGTTGCGGCGCGGCGGCGAGGCGATTCGAGCAACGAAATCCCATTTAGAACGTGTGGTGCTTTAAATGTTTAGATGCGTTAGGTTACTTGTCCACTTAACCCTGCATTTTTATTCCTCTGCCCAAGAGTGCATTTAGAACTGATTTGGCGATCTACAGTTCAAATAACGTAAATGATTTCTTCATAATGCCCGGTCAATATGACAAGTAAAATTGGATGATTAAAATTTCTTAATTTTCATTAATACATTTCTGCATTATCTTAATCATGTTTCTCTGTCCACATAAATAATTATAATATATTTTATGTCTTTTTATAATTTTATCCAATAAGTAAAGCATACTATTCACATATCCCGGTTTTGTTGACATTGACAAAATCAATAGATTTTTATTTTATTTTAAAATGCCCGGGCATTATGAATAACTCAATTATTACAGCTCATAAATATATAAAATGATTATCTTATTTGTAAATTTTGTAGACCTCAAACCTAGTAATTTCTAAAACACGAGAATATTTAAAGCACCACGATTAACAGATCTAATATTATTTCATTCCGATTAATAATTGAGAAGTAACCGTATTTACAGAGACCACAAGTAAAAGCGAAATATAATTAAACAATTATAAGTTGTTTCAGTAAAATTGTTCGGCTCACAAAATAATATTTAAACTTGAAGAAAATTATCATAATTTTGGGCCGCCCGAGGCTTGTAAGCAGATGGTTGCTTTAAATACTACAATAATTCTTGTAACTTCCTGAGCAAGTAATTATGGGATACTATTAACGTATTTCATAGGTAGACATTAATTATTTTTCAGGTAAAAAGTATGTGTATACCTAAATATTACTTAAAATGCCAGAACAACAAAATAAAACTAGTATCTTTTTATAAAAAACAAAAAACCTACCTGCTAAAAATTGTTGGACGAGGGACATATTATTATTTTACGACCCTGTAGCCTAGTTGGCAGTGACCCTGCCTGCGAAGCAAGGGGTCCCGGGATCGATTCCCGGCCGGAGCAAATATTTATGTGACAGATAAATGTTTGTTCTCGGATCATGGGTGTTTGTTAGTAATGTGTTATTTGTGTTGTCCATGCCACCCGTGACACAGGGAATCCTACTGCGGGGATATGAGTGTGTTAACGTTTATTAATATTTATTTAGAAATTATATGTCACTCCCACAAAAAAATCCAGTGATAATTCATATGTTAAAACTCGTTAAGCCCTTTAAGCAGTGTGACACTCTATAAGTGTGACAAATTGACATACATACATATACGTACACCCGAATAAACATTACAAGAACATCGACATAAAACAATTATCTTTTTCGGAGTAAATATTGCACAACGGAAGAAAACCTTTCGTATGCGAACTCCACTCACAATTACGTATTTTTTTTATTATTAGTGGATATAACAATAAAATTTCAAATTCAGAACAGATTTTAACTAATATAATACTCATGCGATACATAATTACCGCTGCAATCCAACCTCGGTCCAATATAACCACGATATACGATTATTGGAAAACTGCAAGTTATTGCAAAGTTGGTTCACCCAAGTTTAAATCAATAGATTAACGCAAAGTTATGCCTGGAATAAACATAACCTATGCAAATAAGAACAAGTTAATCTACGTAATCTAAATACAATCTCTGCTCGATAATATAAATTTGAAACGTGCATTTATGGAGCCATTTTAGTTTATAAACTAGGCACTATTAGCGTAACATGTCGTCCAATATGAAATAGCTATTAGGCAGGACGAAATTTGCCGTAGAGCGCGGTAAGCGATCCTCGTGTAATCTCTTTAAGAAGTTAATTTAAATTTAATATGTTAATGTAGAAGCTAACGTTCTCCTGACATAATAATACGGAAATCCCTCATAAGCCCGTTTCTAAATTATATCTTAACAAAACATTCAGTGTTCCTCAAAGCCGGGCTTTAGGCAATCTATTGGCACTTAATCTTTTGTTAGGATTAGCGTACTTAGCAGTTTATTTGCTTAGCATTAATATGGAAGCGTTATAAGAACGTGTAACGTAAATAGAATTCTGTTAACCTAGATTAGAATATTTAATACGAATTTCGTACATTTGTGAACTATAAATCGCTGAGGCTTTAGTTAAAGGCATCCAAGAATCTAGAATAAATTATTTTCTTTAATTCAATAATAATCCACTGTGTAGTCTTTGAACGCGATTTTCTCGATGTAATACAAATAATGATATTGTTTACGTTGTAAAAAATTAATGCTTTTTAATAATAGTTTGAATGGAATTGTTTAAGTGGTTTATGAAGCAGTCAATAAATATTTTTACTAAAGATTAAAAATATAAAAATCTCAAATTTACTTAATGCACGTTGCACATGGATAAAAAAGTCGTATATTCTCACCGACGATAAGAACTGCAGTTCACCAATCGTACCGCATCTTTCACTAATGAGGATTTTGAAGCAAAAAGCAAATTCCGTCACCCGAAGTTTGGAATGTGGCCACTGATCACAAAATGCTTGCTTAGCGGCATCTTTATCACAAAACATTGAATTAAATCAACTCTTTTGAAATTATAATGTGATAAGAAATAAAACAAGCCCGAAAACTAATAGAACTTACGAATAAATATCTGATATTTTTTCCGGATCGTTATTTGAAAGTATTCGTTATTTTTTCACCGGTATATAAATTCCTATGATTATATTCACATGCTTACCAATAGTGAAAAATAACGAAAAGATAAAGAGAGACAAATCTGTAATAACCAATTTTCGCGATGCCATATTATTACAATTCAATAGAAATATAATATGTAGGTACAAGTTTCTAATACGGAAAAAATAATTCTATAGAAAATAATGTTACAACCATAAAAATAAGGTATTTAAATTACTAATTTTGATACAATCACAATACAAAAGTTCTAAATAAACGTCCTGACTTTTATAATAATCACAAATGCTTTCTTTCGTACCTGTTCCAATTTAACGCACAATAAAAGTGTTGGAATCCGTTGTTTTCTATGTGAGATGTGGAATGGCATTGTGCATCGAAAGCATACCTTCCATTGTCACCGCAACGGAAGCGAAGCGACGCTTTTATTCGGCGCACAATGGAAATCTTATCTGCAAACTGAAATGCAAGGTTGATTTAATTAAGCTCTGAATTCGCAAATTATTTCATAATAGAGTGACTGACAGAATTATTGCTCTTAATTAATTAAACGTTTATAAGCATTTGTTAGCCAAAGTGCAAGTAAGGCACTCAACTAAATTGCACTTATTTATGAAAAGCGTAATGTGTGAATTATAAAATAAATTTAAATTCCTACGCTCAACGAATATTTTAGCAGTACTTAAATAAGTTTGGATGGTGCTATTCAAAGTCGTCCCATTAAAAGTGCCGTGTCAGCGAAAAACTTCAAAAACGAAAAGGATTCGCAAATTTAGCTTAAACGAAAAACGAAGCAATTACCGATTCTTGGTCGAGAGTAAAGTTTGTTTTACTGGCAAGGAATTAATATTCATTAAAAAATCTTTCTCGGCATCATTCCGTTGAAACTTTGTAATCAGCCGTCGGCCGGAAAGGCCGAGCGAGATTTTGTCAGCGAATTTTAGACTTAAAGGACTTACTAAATGGATTTTTCCTGCTGTTGTAATTCTAATACTTAAGGAAAAGTATTATTCCTGAATTTTTGCTCGTTGTCTTCATTTTTGCTGTCAATTTTAATATCAACTTTACGTGAATTTATTTCGGTTACCTTATAAGAATAGGCAACCCTCAATGCTTTGCTATTTTTGAACTGGAAGCCTTTACTTGCAGTCTTAAACATGATACTAATATCAACGGCGCCACCTATCCGATCCTTACGCAAATATGAATCATCTTCTTAATAAAACCAGCAGAGCGTATGAATATGACGAGCACTATCACTGCCAGAGACGCTTCGTCTATTACATTACTTACATTAAGATTGATGAGTACTAGGGCCCAAGGACTGCAGATACATTTCAGTTTGAAGCTACGTATGTACATTTCAGAATGGAGAAACCCGAACGTCGGGTGAATGAGTCGTTAATTTGAAACTTTCCAGTTAGTCCGATCATTTGTCGGAAGAGTACGGAACCCGTCCCCGACCTCACACTCGGCCCAATTTATTTCTCCGTCTGGAGCCCGCATCAACATGGATTACAAGAGACCTATTTATAACACTAACCCCGACTTTAAATTACACCAGAGCTATTTGAAAATAAACGGCTCAGAAAACCTTAACAGTTTTTCATTGGTCTACAAGTTTTCGTTAAAATTTTCGAAGGATTTATAGCGCATAATTTTTCGTTAGTTAAAAGGTAATTAGGGGCTTATTTAAATAGAGATTAGGTATAAGTAGTTTTATATGTTAAAGCTCTAAAAGATACAGTCGCAAGTTGATGGGCCACTGTTGATTAATATGTCCATTGGTAAGGATTATCAATCGGTTCATGTACTTTTTATCAGAAACTAGTAAAAAATAAATTAATTGCAGTAAAATGGCTACAATAATAACAGCTCTAATATACCACAGAGCATTTATTAATGGAAAAATACAGCAATTTTATTATTCATTAACGAAACTGATACTAAGATTAAGTAACCTTACAGCCGAAAAGAAATTGGAATATTACCTTTATTTTTATAAGGCTTTTAAATTAAAGTGTCGACTGGCGTTGTTTTTGTCCATGAAATGTACAAACGAGAAGGAGCCTCTTTGTTACAGTCAAAGGCCTGTCAGCGAGATAAGGGTCCCAACCCGTTTTACGTCTAAACCTGAATGTTCGATGACTGTCGGAAGTAGGTGCCTACAGCAAACAAGCAGTTTCAGTTTTGTTATTCTCGAATCGTTATTTTGAATCGAATACCCAACGAGGCCCATCCATTCATCTGTTAACTTTTGCACGTCCACTGCTGAGTATAGTTCGGGGTTCTTAAGAATTTAGCGGATAGTTTTCTGGATGGAACCTGAAGAATTTCAGGTTATCAGTACATTTGATTGGAGGCATCCTGTGCTTCATTACCGAGGCATCATTTCCTTTGAGGACCTTTCTTTTCCAACAGTTTTTGGTCCTTCGAATTATGGACACATATGAATTCATCCTTCAGATTACGCCTTGCTGGAAATTTAACCCAGAATGTATTGTACAGCAATCTAGATTAGTACAACCGGTTTACAATTGTATATAAACCAAAACAGAAACCATAAAATAAACATCTAAACGCTATACGTTTAGGATATACGGTTACATCAAAAGCAACATGGCGACTAATACATCTTCCCTGTCATCCAGTCGTGAACGACAACCGGGGCCGACCCGAAATAACATTTTATATTATAGCCACTAGAAGCCTTGAAGGGTTGAAACATCGACGGTCGGATTCGCAAACAGTACATAAAGATCTGGCAATCTCACGGTTTTTCTGAATTAAGCCGTGAAAGGACATCCCGACCCTACCCTTGCGAATTTACCTACTCTCCGATGTCCCAGGCCCACCCGCATTATTAAGTGATTTCGCTGAAACAAATCCTCCAAGTTCCGAATTACTTAAATAAATATTTTCATTTATTTACACAAGCCGCCTTTGCAACTGTAATACTGTACCTACCAGTATTATCCGGTTTATTTTTTTATATCATCTTACCTAAATGTAAGCAAATACCGTTGGAACCTAGCTTTATACTGATTTTCGCAACGTTAAGTTTTTCTGTATAATCATTACGTTATTATTATTTATACCTACACATCTCTCTTAATAAATTATCTCTGATTACTGAGACGCCATATTTGTTTCCAACAAGACGAAAAAATATGGAGTATGTACTCAAAATAAATTGAGAACGAAAAAGGAATATTTATTTTCTTTCTTGCTATTTAAGTTTGGCCTTTCATCTAACAAGGACAACCTTAACGACCTAGCTATCTACAAATATGTCTGGCGCCGAAGCCTTAGCTAAATGTCATGTAGTAAAATAAATGGCGTATTAATTTACCTACATAATGCCTATGTATGCCTATGCGTTAGCGTTTAGCGTTATGGTACTTTCGTGCTAGAAGATAACTGAACGTCGCGCACATTACCATTAAATATTTGTGAGTGTTAGTTCTCCACCATACTTCTCCAATGTAAAATTTATAGGAGTTAGTGGCCCAAGGCTCTGATATGGTTTAACGACTTTTAAAAGAAAATAAACGACTGGCAGCTTAATGTGCGGAGAGTACGGAAATACGATTATTTTTTTACAACTAGAGGTCACCCATTCACATTCTGACCACACCCGAAGATGCTTAGTTTCATCGATCGCTCAAAATTGACTCAAGCCTTGCACATTAATATATTCTCTTTAGAAAATGCGCTCCCTTCCATTGTCACAGTTTTAAATTTGATTGCGGGTGGAATAAGTTCCCAGTAAATAATGGAAAGAGTTCAGTAAGATATTGGCGTATTTCGCACTGAAGTAGAAGCAGTTCAATAATGTCCTTGTTTCCTATCCAACATATTAGTTCACTTGAATCTGCGATCCTTCGACGTTTTTATCTCCTAATCAAATGCACACTGATTACGGAAGGTATAGGTATTGTATTTCTTTACCTGAGTCTTTTGGTTTATGTTAAAACCTGTCTTATGATTTTTTATTGCCTTATCTTCTTTTTTTCTTAGTGTTAAAGGACAAATTGATTATGGATATTTGAGTAGATGCTTAAGATTTATAATTAAAATATTTACGAGTATGTTCAAAATTACCTACACAAAAACTAATTGAATGAAGATAAAATGAATACTAAAACTTGAAACGAGCAAGCGATATGTAATTGGGGAGTTTCGTAACGTTAATCTACAGTCGAATAAGAAACACAAAACTCTGAATTGCCTAGCTTAATATAAACTCTCTGCGCGGTAGTTTTACAAACTTAGTACGAATGCTTGTACTGTTTTGCTAGAGGCAGTGGTAAAAACAACAGATATTTTCAAAAGAAATGGTGTATATTGTATCGATAGCATAATATTTTGTGAATTCCCGAATCATTTTCAGATGTAATGTTCTTTGATTATGTAGTATTCAAAATACTACATCATAATTATCTTTGTTTCGTATTTGTGCCAAATGTCGTACCAAATAATAAATCGAATATCAACGAAGTTACGAGAAGCTATCCAAGTCCTTGGCAAAACAAATTACAAACGACATGACAAATAAGTTCGTACGAGAAAGATGTTACATGAAAAAGATCTTACCATGTGCAAGATATCTGGAAAATGAATGTTGGATGGTTAATTTGATTTCATTCGAAAGCCAGCAAAGTTAGGCCAGATTTAAGAGAGTAAAAGAATCTCGTAAGAACTGATGTAAGTAAAATATAGAACGAAAAACTAAGAAATTCTTTTAAGACAATCCATTTATTGTCAGGTTGTCCTATTTCATACTTACTCTACTTTACAAGCTCAATTTAGATTAGCAATTGAAATATACTCAAGTTTACAAGTTCATAACTGTGAAAGCCCTCTTACCTCGTATTAATTAAGTAGAGGACTTAGTTTGTGGAGCATGTTATATACCCGTCCAGTTATTGCATAAATGTAAATTGGATAATGAAATTTCGCACTTTATTTCTTTGATATCTTTAACTTGGATATTTTTACTTGAAAGTTAACGTTCTACTATATTTTGTTTATAAATATGGAACCTTGTCGATGATTTGACAACAACGAAAGTCGTTAGTGTATATGGGCTTTCTACACGATTTCGTTAAATACTCGACAATTTCATGAACCTTAAAATGGATGTAGAAGGAAAGGTAGTTACGACCAGAAGGTTTCCTAGAAAAATGGTGCAGATAAATCTTACAGTTAAACAATGGATACAAGATTACTGACGGACGAAGTAGGTCGGACACGCCTACTAGGATGGACGCTTTGGATAAATTTATGAGGGCTCCGTTAGTTTGCTTAAGCAACCATAAAAATCAACAGTGGTTGAAATATTGCCGGGCGCGGCTGACCCAACTACAAGTTCCGAGGAAAAGTTTTAGCCCAAATTATCTATGTATGAGAAAAAACCTGTGTAGGTTGTTCCATCATTAAGTTTTTATTCCTAAGAAACTTTACTAGCTTCACTTTCTTTTTCTTCGCATCTAATTTATTACTTAGTAAACTGTTTTAAGTTCTGTCAATCTTTAGAGCATAGTATTTCTCGGTTAAAGTGTTTTAAAAATCGATATCAGATAGTTGGTCAATAAGAGTAGACAAGGTAAAAAATGTTTTTTTTTATGAAAATAAATCCCTTATGCGTCGGTTTATTGACTGAAATCCGATACCATAAATGTATACAAATTTAACGTGTTATAGTGTCAGGTTATTGCTAGCACTTTCTACGATTAACACCTTCTGCGAAGCTCTTAAACCTAGCGGCTAGCTTCAGATGCCTCTTAAGATACCCTGGTTTGTCAGCATGGGGTTGAGTAAGCTATATTTTACTAAGTCCAATATGACATCATAAAGAATATCTATGTTTTACACTTTACAATACTCGTACCTTACACTTACACAATTATTTCTGTATCGAAGTAAAAAGTTCTTATGCTACTTTTTATCTCAATTTCTTGTATGGTTTCTCCGAGTACGGAATTCTAAAATAGAGCAGTAAATTTTCAGGTTTGTTTAACGTTTCGAGTAACTCACTTGTATTTGGGACACGTTTCATTCTGAAGAATACGTTAAGTTTGAATAACAATAGCTTAGATTCAGGTCGTCTTACGTGTATGTATCTTTCTTACTCATTTATTTGATCAAATCAATATAATATGTGGTGGTATTATAGGCATTATACTATACATGATTATTATGATACGTACTTACACCAACCGAAAAAAGTTATCCGCGATGCATGCTGCCATATTCTTTACGATAAATAATTATTTGAAGTCATGTTCGAGACCGATGGAAAAAATATTTGTAATTCGTAGAACTTTTGCAACAAAGATATATAAGTTATATAAAGGACAAAGTTATTAACTATACCTGTCTCTTTCTCTAATATGAAACTAGATCATGCATGTAAGAGATGAAGAGATAAATCATCTCCAGTCAAAGTAACTTAAAGTAAGTTCACTCCGAGACATCACTTTGCTTTTAAACAAGTTAGCAATTTGCGAGAACGTCTCTTGTAGCGTAATACTTAGATAATATTTCATTCAATCTATCACTTATTTTGCAATTTGTTCGTAACATGGAAACCTTCCCAAACATTTCTGCTTTCAAACCCCCGGCAAAGTTGTCCCCGAACATAGCTTAGCCCGGGGGAGACATTCCTTTTACTGAGTGTCGCCTCCCGCGCCTCAAACCTATTCTACGGTTCTAAACATTATTCCAAATTATATTTATACTAGTAACTCATCCTTGCTTCACTTCGAAAATGCGTAATCCGTATCTTTCAAAATGCCAACGACGCGGACTGCCAATCGTTTGATCTGGCACCAGATTTACTGACTTGACTCTATTGATCACATAAGTTTGACATAAGACGCTGCGTAAACAAATATAATCCGTACATAATCGTATTTCTCAGAAGCAGTCAATATAATGTTACAAAGCTATAATAGGTAATGTAAGACGATCCAAAGCTAGACTAGTTGTACCTAAACCATTTACCGCATGACATTTACATATGATATTTTATCTGTGATTCTGGTGTCAGAGAGTGTGCCCAATATGTGATCTGTCCCTGTGGCAGCGGTCCCGCTCATTTGCGGAGCGTTTCATTAGCTAATGCCGCAGTTGGGCCTGTGGCCAAACGACCGAATAAAGATGGCGCCCTGACCGACTTCCGCTGCGGAAATTTGAATATTCGATTATAGCACCATACAATACTTTCATAGTTTTATTAGATGTTACATACTGGCATGCGCTCAAGTCTTTCCATCTTGACAATCAGAACGCACACATTTTAGATGCTTAGAATATGGAACATAAATACAAAGAAATTGAATTAATAACGGCTCATTATTCAAGCAAGCGTTTCACTAAATTCCTACGCAATATCTATCAACCCCGCTGTCTGACTGAAGAAAATTACTAGTGTAGCGTCTGCAAATTAGACTTAACCTCCTAAGACCCTGCGTACAAAATTAAGCGAAGACTCCTCAAGGTCAACAAATAGGCTACGAATCATTTAAATCAAAGAAACTCCTCGAATCATAAGAGGGTTGTTAAAAGAATGACAAATATTCAAGATCATGTTAAATTAGGTGGATACCTAATATCACGTACACAAAACAAACATTGTACGTCAACTTCAAATATCATTACACGCCTCGGGCCTATTACTTAGCAACCAACAATGGAATCGTATATTATATAGATTACATTTTAAAACGATATTTAGTTACAAGACAAATGGAGAACATTAAGGCGAATTTTCTTTGCATACGTTTAGCTCAGGCAATAAATAAAGGACTAATTTAATTTAAGAGAATTTAAGGCAGCGATGGAGCGAATGTTCCGTAAAATGCTGGCGCCGGAGGCTGTAGCGAACTCTTTTCCATTAAATCTCTGTCAGATACGTAACTATGAGAAATTATTCTGAACTGTATATTCTATAGACTTTGTATATTCTAGGAAATTGTCTAATCATTCTTAGGTAAATGAAGCGAGTAATTGTGACAAAATATTCAATGTAATTGAATCTAGTAGTCTCCCGGGGTCACCATTTGAGAAACCGAAGCTGGATTTTTTCCAATTGTATTAAATTATAAAAATAGGATCGTGACTTTTTTGGAACCACCCAAAAAATATCCACTGAGCACTACACTTCAGTCTGACTACCAACGTAATAAACAATTGAAATGTTGTTGCGTTTTGTTTTTGGTTGATCCTGACTTTTGTTTTTCTCTAAACTAGTCACATGAACCTTTTCAAACTCAACAAACGTACTCGTATCTTCAAATATTATATGTACTTCGACCTATATCTACACAATACATAACCTTACAAAGTTCATCAGTTCGAGAATAACCATTATTCTCGTGTTTTAACTTAATCGAAACGCCACAAGCAAACTAATAACTGTTAGTATACGCAACAGTATCTTGAGATTATATCTGATCATTGCCTGAAAATTATTGTTGTATTGCCCCGGGGCTTGGAAGTGAGTTGTATATACAGGGAGCGTCTCAATGATAACGAGAAACGAGTAGCGTTTATATTGTTAATTTTAATTAAAATAACAAACGAGAGCATAGTTCATTATTATCTGTATGGATATCTACTGATAATAACTTGGAAATATAGAAGTATTTTTTATGATTTTAGGAGTTTCGCTTCACACTTTAAAGTTTAAATATTCTTTGAATTATTACAGTATTTTCCTTAATACTCCAGAAGGAAAGTAATGTGCTTCGGACATATGTATTTTCTGTGTATGTAATTTTCTTTGGCATGTTCTAGAGCCTTATCAGATTGATTCCAACATTGGATTCGTCTCAATTGTTGAAGTGACAAAGACTAAATTTTTTTACATCTTCCTATTTTCAGCAAGCGTGTTTGTTTTTTTATTCATTTTTCATTATACTCGTATGTGGAACTCTGGAACTTTTTAATAGATAGGTAGTTGACAACTATTCATTGCAATACAGAACTTTTGCGCCACACTGGATATTTTTATTTCATAAGCTAAACAAGTACAACACAGCTTCTCGTAGCTTTGTATTAAGCGCGTGAACTCCCTTATGATTAGAGGAATTATTTGCGTAACTTCTGCAGTAAACTTACAAGTTTCAATGTAAACTTCGAAGATAAGTTCAGTCAGTTATCGATGGAATAATTCGTGCATACAGTTTGTGTATTCGAGTTACAGAGTTAGTATGCCAGATTTGATAGATCGGTAAACTCAACGGTATTTGAAGTTTAGATCTTTGTACGACACTGGCAAACTTTATTTACACAGGAGTTTGTAATCTGTATTAAAGACACCCAATATATTTTATTTTCTACTATAGGCATGTTATGTTCTTTACTAAACCACCGAAAAACATGGTATTGTATATATTTGTTTTCTTAATCAGGTACTTGATTTCATACTTAATTTTTTTTATTTAACTTTTGGCTTCGTCCTCCAGGCTGTTTAATACTACTATTATTAAGTAGTAATATATTATTCTGGTGCTCGTAATGGGGCAATCAATCATATTCTGCACTTGTAAATTATCTCTACTTGGTCAAAGATGTCCGACTATTCTCCTGATGCTAGTCAACATTCTGTAACATTTCTGTTCTCACTTTGTAAAATTGATTTCTCCAGTTGTATTTCGCTTGTTTCGTCGGCATCCGGCCACGTTTCCTACATTTATTCGCCGTAGTTAGACTCCCACGCTCGATTTGTTGGCTCTGTCTGTTACTAACTTTATTGTTTGATACTTGTTTTCACGAGCAGTCACTGTTAAACATGATAATGATGCTTCATGTTTTAGTTTTATTACAAAGTTCGACTGTGTTGAGTGAGCATTACAGATACATTTAACTTGTGTGTTGAATTTGATGTGCAGTTAATTGAGGTTTTCTGTATCCTCAGTAAAGTCACAAGAAAACCAACTGCCAATTATTTAAATCCTGAATTATCCACGTAAAAAGAAATTGACTTCGATATTCATTGTCAGATATTTCGAATACTCTGAACTGAATGGATTCTAAAATTATTCGTGATCAATAATTTATACAAACAAAACAACATCAAGAAGTAAAATAAAAACGAAATGTAGCTAAATTCTCAGTAATGGAAGATAGTACACATATTTTATTTCATTTTAGTCCATTAGAGAGACCTTGCTTGTCGAGTAAAGTGACTCCTCGATACCAAGCAATGGCAGACATTTATGTGACAGATAAATATTTACTCGTTGATTTCTGTAGTTCATAGCGATATTTCGACTCAATTAAGTGAAGGTCACGAGGCGAATCTGACTCGAATAAAATCTTCGTATGACCGCAAAGTTGTGAATTTAGTTATGGATTTGTTTTGTTAGGTTTTCGTTGTTGGTGATATCTTGCTTGTGTGGGTTATATAGAAAGTGCGGTATTGTGTGTTAGATTCTCAGGCGAAACATTTTCTTTGGTGTTGTAAAATTGATTTCTCTGTGTTGTTTCTCCCGTTCCAGCCTGCTTCCCGTCGGGTTTCCTTCATTTGTCCAATGCGCAGCATTCAGTTCAGCTCGATTTGTTGGCACCGTTTGCTCTGCACAAACTTTATTGAATTTTACATGCTGCGTTTTCATATGCTCCATTTTTACTGCGCTGCTACTTTGCTGCCGGCCTTTAGTTACGTGATTCATGATTATGGCTCCTTATTGAGTTAAAATTTTGCTAACAACAGTTTTTTGTGTTCTTGTACTTAAAATATCTAACTGATAATGAACTTGAACTGTGTTTTACTTTTAAGTGATTATTGACTTGACATTTAGTAAGGATGACAAAACATATTTTCCAAAGCATTTTTTGCTTTGAATTCCTTTACACAATTATTTGTTTTGTCTTTGATTGTTTGCTCATTTATTTCAATCGCATATCAATACATAGAGGAAAAAGCCAAACGTTAGATACTCGACAAGACTTATAGCAGACTATGCGGAGGAGATTTCTGCGAACATGATAGATAGCGGCAATAATCGCCGATTCAATCCCCCACACTACCTCTATTGTTAATGGGTTTACGTGCTCAAAGTTCTATAGTCAATGGAAATTCAGTAATATTTTACAGTTTGGCGTAATCCTCTGGCTTCATTTTATCACTGCACAGGTAATTTGTAATTAAGGAGTACTAATTTTAGTACTGTGGGGATAATTGCATCCGTTGATTTAAATGTCAAAAACTTTTGCTCGTCATCTGCGAATGTTTAAGTAAAGCTCAAATTTTTTTTTGTCTAGTAAAGTTCGACTTTTTGAAACTTTAACCTTACCTTAATCAAAAAGTAAGAATATATCGATAATACTGTGATTATCTTTTCTTGGACTTTCATTAAATGAAAGTTTTATGTTTTCAAACCTCAAAAGTTATTACAAATAATTATATTACCTATACGTGGGTATTATTATGATCAAAAGCACTAATTGTTACGTTCCCATTCGCAGACATTTTAAATTTATTAAATTAAACAATTATGTAAATGAGAGAAATTAACCACGTATCAAAATCATTTCAATGGAACCTGCCACACTCTATGGTATTGATTGCTCGATTTGTATGTGGCGGTGGTTCGCAAACAATGCGACACTGTGGGAATAATTATTGCAATGTACGTAATTATGTTATCATAAACAGGCCAACCTGGAAGTTTGTGTATATTGAAATAAATATCGCTATTTATTTACCCTAAGGGACGTCCATTACATTCTTAGTACGTGAGGCTTTTAGGTGGCTGTTTGGTGACTCTTCGATGTATGCTGTTCTGTTGAGATGTCGTGACATTTTACTTTGTAAAATCTCATTTTACAATTCACAAAACGTGTTATTGTTATAAATGTGTAAAATACGTACAACAAAATGTCTATTTCAAACAATGATTTCATTTAAGTATAATAGAAAGCTCGCATGACTATAAACAGATTTTGTAGATAGCACGGTTTGTGTTGATTGTTCAATTTGTTTGTATTGTTCGTGTGTAAACCACCCCGCGTAACGCATAACTACATAATGACAAACGTACAGACATACGTTTTGTGATGTTTGATCATGGAATGCACGTATGCACTAATGAGGTTCGGCTGAACGCCATATTTGAAGCTAGTTTCTCTCTTCGCTTTTCGAGAATCTATAGATTAATACCTATATTGAAGATTCTATAGACATTTGTAAATAATAAATAATCAAACACTTAAATACTATAGATAGAGTTAGGACAAAATACGTACACAAATCAAATTGAACCTTATTTTTGCCGAGAATATATAACACGTTAGTTGATTCCATGGCCATCTTAAAATATTAATTAAGAGAAAATGTTTGAATAGGTCGGAGTCGACAACAGGCGTAACTAAAATACTAATTCAGATTATAATTATATCCGTCTCGTCGCCTTATAATAATAAAAATCTGTGTACGTGAAGACTGTTCTCGAATAAGATTAAATCGATTATCTGGCACTTCGAGAAAAGCCTACTCATATTGACTTAAATAGCTGGAAGATAAGAGTTGCTAATAGAACGCGTGTAATATTTTGGATTAAAAATGTACTAACCACTGGCATTTCTGACAAGATCTTTTTATTCAAATTTTGTATCATAATATTTTCTAATTTGCAATATAGTTCAATTAAAAACATTTTAGTAGTTGTATCTTAACAGCAACTACTGCTAAAAATCCGAATTAACAGCGGATTTTTGATAAGGGATTTGAGATTAATATTCAAAATAATCATAAATACAAATAAAAAAATCCATCTGGAAAATGGGGGAAGAGTATTTAAAAAAATTATATCCATTGTCAGTTTCACTGAGACAAAAATGGGGATGAAGTATTTTACCAAAATTCACTTTGTCACTTTCACATTATACAAATACAATGACACCTCGTAAGTAGAAATCCGCCAAGTGATTTAAGTTCTATAGAACTAGAACTTGCCAAAGAAATGGAAATATACATACATTTAAAAACATCTCCCTCTTTGCGCAGGCGGGTAAATAGACGTTGCATCTAAAGTAGATGAGACCAAAAGCTATTAAGGTACACAGCAAGCGCTCGTCCACGACTCCTCCTCGGATATTGATTGTATTTTAAACGGCGAGATATCCGCGTCTTCAGACGCCTCATCTCCCGGTTAATCAATCAACTTACCGCCTAAATAAATTTGCCACTTTATTGCGAATTTCAAGCGGGAAGGAGAGCTAGCTGTGTGTTTAAGACGAAATTAAATTAACGCGTTACGTGTACAGATATTGTAACTGTTGGGAATTAATCTGTTCCTGTACACATGTTTACTGTCATACGATGCATCTAAATTAAAACGTAGAATATTGCAGATTTCTTTGTTTCTACAGAGCATTAGAAATATTTTTGAAAATCCAGTAAAGTTAAAAATTGCCTAGGCATTAAACACGCATACAATTGTTTTCTTATTCCGGTATGGGGTAAAATTTTAAACAATTTTAGAATCACAATTGCTTGTGGACATGCATAGGGAGCTTTCAAATATGACGTAATGTAATTCTTCAAGATGTTAGATCCCCCCTCGGCCTATGTAACGCGTCGTAGTGTTTTCTGAAAACCACCCTTCGCTAAAGTTTAATGCACAATTACCATTTTATCTAAAAATGTTGCCATTTTGCTGAGTTAAAGAATTATATTCCCCACCCCCACCTGTCCCACAAATCATGACATTTTACCAGAAATCTCCCCCCCAAATTGCATTACGTAATACTTGAATGACCCGTAAACCTCTCGTCTTAAATGACCGTCTTTAAACCTGAAAGCATATTGTTTAAGTTTAAGTAAAGCAGACTAATAGACGGCCTTTGGGCACTCAGAGCTCAACAGCAAAGACGAAGCCAGTTCTGGCCTATAACAACAAACAGCTGCCCTTTAATAGCGGTCACATTCATCGCAAGATGTCAATCTAATCTAATTTATGATAATCCAATTAATAGCAATACTGCACGTTGCAGCCATTATAAATTAATTAATTAGCACCATAAGTTAATATACGTTGTTATGATTAATAATATCACGCACATGTGCTTTTAGTGTAACAATAACGATAACACGTGATAATTTAATAGAAAAACAAAAGCCGTCAGTTAAAACTTTTTTTCGGGAGTTTGGCGTCATCATAAAAAAAACATAATTATACAATGGAAACGAATCCAATTATATCTTACATGCAGAAATCCGTTTAGTCGTTTGAACCGTAGAGTATGTCAAAAAATGGTCATACATTCATACACACGTACGTACATACATACACTTGATAACATTACACTCCATCTAGCGCAGTTGGGTAATAAAAAAGATAAGTGTATTACATTATAAGTCTGTAGCATATTTGATAAATATGAAGCTGGCCCAATATACGGAATAATGAGGTCTATTCATCGAAACAAAGGGAATTCGACCTTTCGACCTTTGAACGGCAAATTCATGATCGTACGTTCACAAAGGCAAATCCAATCGTTGTGCCAACTAGATATTTCGAAGCTTCCGTTGAGATGATGATGAGAATAATAGGGTACTTGCACCGGTATTCGACAACTGTGTTTATCGATACTAATTAATGTTAACTTTTCATTTTAGATTGTTATTTTTAGAAATATTTTTGACATTCTTTAAATAACAGTATTCTTCAAGTATAAATAGCAATTGTTTTGTATATACGCTTTATCATATTATGTATCTGAAATTATCTAATTTCTGTCCTTGAGTAAAGTAGAAAATGAATTTTAGTTAAGTAGTTTTTCTATGGAAATCCAAGATCATAATTTAAATTACCTTTGGCTTAAGTGATAAGCACCATCTTATTGAAACTTCATTCGTATAATGAAGTACACCAGATTAAAAAATAAAAAATAAAAGATTATTAAAATAATAAATTAAAAACTACGTTTCAAAGAGTCCGTTACTGGTGCAATTGATCGGATGCGGTCGACCTTTTGGTTTTACCTTTTGTTACGAATAAAATAATCCAATTTAAAAAGTCACTTGCCTTCAAGCCATTGACACATCATTATGTGATTACCCTCACCTTAAAGGTTATAATTTTATATCTTGATTTTCTACTTGAACTACGACTTTACCGAAAAGTTCAATCATGTCGCGTTGAATTAACCTCTCGCAAGCTTGAAATTGAATTTAATTTTGGTGTGAAAACTTCTTGAATAGGTACAATTCCGTCTTTTCATCTTTTGTATTATTTCTGGTATGTGAATGTACTGAGACAGATTTAGCGTAGGGTCAAATAAAAGCTTGTACGAAAACCAAAAATATTAATGAATTAACTATGATCATTTGATGGCATAAGTTGCTCGAACTTTAAAATTTAATTTATTAGGCATGATACCGTTATCATTAAAGAAAAAATAAGCATATCTTTTTTGTTGATAACATGCATTTCTTAACGCCAAACATGATGAGGGAATGATAGATATTTTTGGACTGATATATTACTATACATACGGCACAGCTAGTCTTTCTCTTTATTTTACGAAATCGGCAACCCTACTCATAGGGTAGTAGCACAAATGTGATAGCTTGGGATGTCGCGACGAACTTTTTTCATTTCGTATAAAAATCAACCCGTCGTTCAGCAAATAGACCGAGAGGTCCGCAACAAGTTTATCTTTTTTACTTTTCCCACTTAGACTTACTTGTAAAGGATGGGAGTTTCGTATTACCTAGTATTTGAAAGGAACAAAGAAATGTTGGGACGTATCAAACTTTTAAATGATACCGTTTACTTGGTACGAAATTACGAATTAGGCATTTGTTTGCTCGCTACTTCGTCCTTGCGGGAATAATTTCCTAATAAAAGCTACATTTACTTTATTTTCTAAAGCCCGATGAACTCGTATCTCTCATTTTACTCGTGTTGTGTTAAGAAAAACATTAAAACGCGACCCTGCTTAGCAAAAAGACCGTTTTTATGAAAAAAAGAATAAATAATACTCATTTTTGAGCGACTTTGATGGATGATCTAAATGAATTCAATTTCGTTCCACTCTATCGTCGCTTTACATCATTTGTTTTGAGAGAGTATAAATGAAGGGAATTGTCGTTTCTATGATAAATATTTGAACGTAAGTAAATACGGGCCCTATCAAAAATAAATACAAATCTATCGTGCCTGAGTATTTGTTTCCGTTCGATTTTAATGTACCGTCTTCAAGGCAATGAGGTTATATTATTATAGATATGTTACTAAGTAGTAAACAACCATAAATTATTTGTCGGTTTGTTCGTATTCTAAAGAAATAAACGACTCAATAACAAACCTCATTTCCCTGTCTTCACACTGAGCACACTTATCATTTATTTGCTTCTTTTTACCCGATTGCACCAGAAGAAGGTTAATGTTGCACATTATGTAAGTCTATTTACTTAACACGATCTATAGCCCACAGACAGAGACATGGTACCCAACAGATTATAACAAATGAGTTGTCATTGGATTTGACTCCAATTTAAGAGTAACGTAGGTATCTACGCTTTATCATTGCACTTAATCAACCAAAGTTTTAGCTGGGTTTTTTTTATTTATATTAAAGACTACTATATACTAGGTGTATAATATTATTCATTCAATGTGAATAGGCATTTACTAAGTTAAGTTCTGCACAAATGGTTTGTTTAAATGCTACATAAACTGAAACAATTAGTGGAAACAGCAAAAAATATTTTTAATTGAAAATTGATAGACGTGACCGAATCATTCAGCTATGCACTTCGACATGTATCAAAAACATCAGTTTAGTTTAGTTAAAAATTGATACGAATTTTAATCACGTAACAAATATTGCTACTATCAAATGTTTGGACAGTTTGAATTTTTTCAATAAACTTTTAATCCGACGTTTAACCAACAAACAATTTATTAATTTAGTATTTATCTTTGATGTATTTTATTAAATGTGTATATTTTATATTCTTTGGAGATATAATTACAAGCATGTTACATTACATTTCAGTGCTTTTTTTCATACTGTAAATTACACATTGTATTTTTTTTTATTTGAGTGATAAAACGCGCAACTAAGTTATCTCTTAATAATCGTAACATTCTTATTAGTAAGGCTGTTACTTCATAAGGTTATACATACAATATTTTTAATATATTCCGAAAAGGTCAGTAAACCGCTCCAGGCTTTGAATAATCCGTGGGTCGAGAATTCGAGTTGGTGCGCGGTTACATAACAAAAAAAAACAATTTAGATTTGGGTATAATACTTGGAAGATAGGGCGAAGTAATATCGTAACAATTACCAAGATAAGGTATAAAGGAAGAGAGTAATTGAAATCCATTGTTCGGTGTTATCGTGACATGGCTTGTTACAGGCGCGGCTTCCATGGACGGCATTAGCTCGATAACGGAGCCACTTGAGCGAATCGGAACTGAGCTACGAATATTTCAACGGATGTTAGTAGGAAATTAAGTAGGTAATGCAGCCGTAGACCTGTGGTTGGTGACCTTCTCATCCAAAAGAGCTATAAAAAATTGAAAAAACATAATTAAAATTAAACGCTTCTATCGCTTCTAAATGAAGAGGAATACACGTAACACGACACGTTTGAAATCTATTAGGCATGCCAAAGCATACATACTTATAGCTCGAAAAGCAAAACCCTCCTTCTGAAGCGATCAGTTAATAAACAGAGATAAATTGAAAGGTTTGACTCTATTGATGTTGACTAAATCCCATAACATTTTTATTCAAAATCGTATAAAACTGATGAATTCGAATATTCCATATGCTAGATTTAAAGTTACTAATATATAATTTATTGAACTGACTCACAAAAGCGTGGATAAAATATTGTTACGTTGGCACCGGAACTACAGCCGATGAGGGTTCATATGCTCTTTGTGAAGAACAAATATTGTGCAGCATTAAATTGTAGATTCATTGCGCATTCATGATTTCAAACGCATCTAATAAATTACCAATTTCGATGAAAGGACTTCAGGCGATTTCTATACATTTTTGGTCTAAAAAAACTGCGCGGTTAAACCTAGGAATATTTTCATAGGCAAGCCTATACTAAGGATTTAATAAATTATATACGGACTTAACCCTATAACTGCATTTTATTTTTTTGTTTTTGCATAGAACAGTTACTCGTATTTATTGTTTGGAGTTATGTACGGAAACTTAATTAATTACCTATTCAAAAAACGTAGTTGCAGTGTTAAATTTATAGAATAAGTTTAAGGTCTACATAATCTAGCTATTTAGTCAGCTAGATTAGTTCTGGTCTGGCCGAATATTTTTTTAGACCATTTCATTTCAACGACTTTACCTACTTTTCATACAAAAAAACACATCTTTACATCACTCAAAACCTAAAGTGCCTTACTAATAAGGGCGACCAATCAAAATGAAGTGTGTATTCAGTTATTGAAAACTACCCTTAACCTCAACCCTATTAGCGCTGAAGGGACTGTTTTCGCCGTTTTAGCAACTCGACCTGTCGACTGTAATAAATTTCTAACGAGATTGTACCAAGTGGTTTTCAGAACTCTTCGTTATATTGCTCTTCAAGTGTTATCAGTTTAAAATTAATTTTGTCATCGAAGAATAATTAAAAGAGTGTTATTAGTAGTATTTCTTTCTTTTATTTAGTGTTACTGATATCCGTAAATGGTAGTAAACGTCGCTTGACATTTTTTAGTCTACTAAAAAAAAATTACCGTATTAAATTATTTAAATCATTATCGGATAAAAGGAAAGAAAATTTTTCGTTTTAAACGACAAAAAACTCCATCATCATTATCACAATCAGACAATCCCACGAATAAGGATAAAATTGAGCCATAAAATATTAATAAGCATTTTCAATGTTATTAGAATTTATTTCAAAATAAAAATAACAGTAAATTTATAGCAAGAATGAAAACATGCGCGGGTCTGTCGACACATTTATTGTGTGTGATTCTGAACATCTGGTGCACGCTTGCCATTCACCTCCCTAATACTGTTACTACGAAATACATCCCTATTTACTGCGTGTAAAGATATAAAGTCGGTGTTAACAACGCATGCTCGTAAAACAACTGTCTAAATCTAAGCTTGAAATTTGCGAGCAGTGAGAGGGTTGAAATAGGATTTTAATTATTTTTTTACTACGCAAACAAATGTATTTTTACGCTCTGTTATGAAGCGCTAACCAGTTTTCTAGATTTCAATGGTAGGTAATAATATATTTGCCTATTTCTGAATAGTAAAAGATGCTGATTGTAAAGAAGTATATAGGTTTAGGTCTAAGGATCAAACTCTACAGCGTCTTTGAACACAAAAAGTCCATTAAAACCCTCACTAGCACATATGAAAGCAGCAAATTTATTACGTACCATATTACCTAGAGCGAATATAAACTGAAAAGAGATGTTTGAATAAACTAGAGCAATAACGGTGGTATTAGGAATAAGAAAAGGATTTGCGGCGCACGCTCAGAAAGAATTACTTTTCAGGTATTGGGTTCATGAAATTGCTTTCCTTCGAAGCCTGTGATAAATTGTTATTTACTAGGCTTCGCTCGCGTACGGTTTTAATCGTCGTTTACACAAAATGCAACGGTGTTATCTCAAAGGAACGCTGGTATGTGTTGCTTGAATCTGCTAGTATTTCGCGTCAAACAATCTATATATTTACACGTAAATGCTTCAATTTACTGTAACATTTTTAGACAGGGACTCTACTAGTGAAAATTTGGCAAAGTTTAGTCTCTTTATTGGTTCAAAAGTGTAGCATAAACCTTAACTGTAATGGACAAACAGTCAAACATAAAAAGAGTGATAGCCGCTTTTGTATTCCGTCGCTAATAAATGTTTAAATACAGGAAACGTCAGTAAACATATAGGTCTGTATAAATCAAATCGCTCGCTGGCAATGATTTGCTGCGATCCTTGTCATTACACGGAGACAGTCGACATTAATCTGCCGAACAAATATAACAAGCTGTTAAGACGTCGCCACATGTAACTCGATCGTATTTTTTTATCATTATAATCCTTAAGCCTACCTGCAATACCTACCTACCTGATACAAAGTGGGTTCAATATTAAAAACCTATGGCCAATGATAATACAATTAAATAAAAAAAAATGGGTATAGCTGTATAACGGACAAGGCTGCGTGTTCTATTTGTAAATATGTTTATGTTACACATTATTTATTTTTAAATAAAATATGCTTCTTAATGTATTTACGTCGTAAAAATAACCTCAAAATGGCGGCGCTTTCCCCTCCACCGCGCGCAATTTTACACTGTTCTCGCTTATTCTAATTAATTCCTTGATCCTTTACCTATCCAGTAGCATAACTTAATTTTAGATGTAGAAGATAGATTCGAAACTACAAGGCCAAACTGTTATCTGATTTTTAAAATTGCCCCCGTATGACAGCAAGTTAAAAGACGTTATTTGGGTCAAAATATAATTGCGTACAGGTTCTGAATTTAAATCTCCCATACGGTAGAGGAGACCAACGGTTAACGGAAGTAAATTATTAATAATAAAAAAACCTTTTAGATTAAGACAGGTACCATTAAAAATAATATTTATGTTGACGTATTCTTTGGTGACGTATTCGTTGCTGAATTGAAATAGTATATATCTTTCTAAGCAAGCTTTTTAATAAAGTTACTAGTACAAAACAATAAGCGGTTTATGACCACGCCCTTACAAAGCAAACACATTCGCTGAAATAATGGTGATGAGCGTCGGTTTCGGGCCACTAATTGATGAAAGGAAACCTCCATGTATTCTGCAAATAGAAGTCTATTTATGTATTAAAATAAACATACATTTTTGCACATTTTTGGCCTCAAAGCATTAATGGCCCTAACTGATATTACGAGTACTTCGCCAGGGTACTTAAGTTTGGATTGGTTAAAGGCCAACCAAAGTACTTTTTGAAAATTTTAAACAACCCAAAGGCCTCCGACATAGCATGTGTGTTTTCTTGTATTTATATATTTTTCATAGCACCTACGACCCAAAGTGTAGGTAATGATTGTGTATCGTTATTTATTTATCGAATATTTTTGTAACATCATGTCATTTATAAGCCTCCAAACTGTCTAATATTATGAAAGTCAACTGTACAATAAACTCGACAGATTTTCGATAAAATCTAAAAGCTGTCGCCAAAATACTTCGTCCGACGCACTGTCCAAAATGTCATTCCGCTTTTTACACGGCGTTTTTATCACTGCCGCAGTAACGAGCACTAAAATGTTTTCGCTTTCATATTCAATTGGACCCATCGGCCTTTTTGTAGCTTCGACGATCAGGTAAATGTTCACACACACATCCGCCGTATTATGTCAATGAAATGGACCACACTAATGAGAAATCATGAATAATTGCCAATACCCAATACAAACTTCTGTGGTATACAAATTGTATTGCGAAACGAATCCGCGTTCATATAATTTTAAATTGTGGAATAAACCGTTATTTTACATAATTATATTTTTTACTAGTGGACCCGCCCTTGCTTCGCTTCGGTGTGTGTTTTTTCAATATGGCTGACCACGTCAACTGTTAATCACGTCAGTTAGAGAAGTCCCATACAAACTTTAAATTTTAATATATGCAAGAAGAAGATACACTTGACCTCTTAATACGAAATATTTAGTATACTGCATGCAGTCTTTTTTATAAAACTGTAGTTTCAATAATTCATAGAGATATCTAATGTTATAGACGCGACTATGCAATATTTCATGTTACTTAAAATATTTCCTATACATCGATTGTCACTGAACTTTTCAGGTTTCCTGACCTTTTCGCACTTCAATATCAAGTGCCATTTTAAAGCAAATATTTACTGCACATACAAAAATCTATTCAATTTTGTAGCCAAATATACAAAATCCTTTTCGATGCTAAAATATAAACGGCGTTAACATAGCAGCTAAAACGTCAATGCTAAAAGTATCGAATGTGCGGCCAGAGCTGGTGGTTTGGCTGGCTGGGTAATACGAAATAACCGTATATTAAAGTGGATAGAATAGGAGAATATATAAAGTCGATTTAAAGGGTAATGAAAAGCTCCATTGATTGTAATTCGGAGCACAAATAATGCGAGCATTTGGAATTTATTGCGACTTTGTGTATCCAAACTATTCCAATGATGTTATGTAGAATTCAATTGTTGGTTTTGGATTTTAATTCTTTAATTTAAATGGCTATAGCTCAGTTCGTGCAAAACTTATCTAGGTCTTAACCAAGCAGATCTAGGTTTGATCCTGACTAGATAATTTATATCATACATCAATTCTAACACTGCTTTTATTTGTTGGTGGTATGGAAAAGAGAAGTATGACATTGCCTCAATCTATTTTCTATGTAATCGAGTAGTACATACTTATAATGCTAAGTGACTCGTCAGAATTTCATATTATGTAAAGTGACAACGAAGATATCCCTCTTATGTGCCCTCATACCAATGAATACTAATGTTGTTTTGGTGATGCTTTCAAAATTGATGCTGTATTTACCTTACAGTTAGTTACTTATGTTGTTAGATTTAACTTTGAAGAATAAATAATTAAAATTAACACTTGGAATGGTAGATACTCGTACTTCATCTATTTTTAAGACCATGTCGAAACTATACATGCATGCATTTTGACTTTACAATAATTATTATTTGCTGCCATGTTTGCATTCTAAAAAAAGGCCCAAATTGGGTCGTTTTCGTGTAATCACGCTGAGTCAGCTTGTAACATATCTGCTTCTATTTGTTTAATATCTTTGGATAGAACCCTAAAAATCACTACGCGATTTACGAAAGTTCTTGCGATGACAATGACAAGGGGTGCGCAACATCAGGGCTACTTTTTATGCACATATATAATGCGGGCGGGGATAAGAGCTAGTAAAAATAACGCCAAATATTCCGATGATAAACTACCAGCAAGGCTGCAAGGCACGCTCTTGATAAATCATAGTATTGTCAACCCTAGAGTTCTGCACATAAAATTTAATTTTTACCTCGTGGGCAACAGTGCCTGAAGCTAATAACATACCGTATATTATCTCGTAAAATATATACAAAAAGCGGCGTCTCCCCGCTCAATAAATCACTTTTTCCTTGTATTCTCTCCGTATCTGTAGCAGACACGGCAGGACAAGAGTCACAATTGTATTTCTTCCTCCCTTTATATTGCTCTGTACAATGCCCTAACATTAGTACACGTCTTGTGCGAATCTCTTTACAAATAATAAGTAACTCTTCCCATAGTATTGTGTTCGCGGGTAGCGGATACTTGTATAGGATGACAGGTTGATGCCATCTTACGCGAGCATTCCCGGGCACACCACAGGAATTATCACCTATCGGTTTACCACAGTTTTCTGATATCACGGATCATAATATTTAAATAATTAATAGCTCGTTTTCTACGTGATAGCTTAAAAAAGTACAGCAAAGACCTGCAAGCCACATGCTACGTGATAAGCGCAAAATATTTTTGTATTTCCAAAAAATATTTGATTTTCATAAAAATTATTCATTGATTATTTTCTCTAAAAAAATTATTTACTTCAAAATTTCATCAGACTCAAATTCTATATTATTGTACTGTAAAACACTATCAAGATTTATATCCAATATAATATGTATATTGCTTCACCTAGATTTAGAATAATTTAGGTAATCCGATTGTGCTAAAATTTGTACCCAGATTTTAAGATCCAAGACATATCAACAAATTTCTTTTATCATAAATACTATCTATTCTAAAGTTTAAATGAAGGATACATTAAATTGTGCGCGGATTAGAAAATCAATCGCTTTGTTAGTGATCTCGGAGGTGAGGTGCATGCAATAAATCAAAATTTATACGGTGTAAAACGAGACGTAGGGAACTGCAGAAATGTTGCTCAAATTTAGTTCCAAATCAAATCAGATAAAAGCCTAGAATCTCAAACGCAAAAGACAGTCGCACACTTCATTCTGCCTTGGAAAAGGACACAAAATATCAGATGTACAGTGTCTAGTGTGCACAGTATATTGTGTACAATGTACTTTCCTCGCTCTGCTACATTTGCCGTCGATGCCGGCATTATTTTATCAGTTTCATAGCTTTCACCATCTTACTGTAAAAGCTGTTTTGATAAGATGAAAGTTGATGAGATTTGCTTCGGGATTACGAGAAAATTTCTAGTTTTGTCACGTACTACTATTTGTAAATGGAATTTTAAAGATGGTCATATCTTTTAAGATTCAAATTTTATTCAAATCTTTTTCGTTAAAAAAACTATTTTGGATTTACGAGCGAAGTGAGAATATGAAAGTTATAATATTCAGATTTTATATTTTCTCCTGATTTTCTCAAATTATGTCCTCCCTAGGATAGCTTTGTGAGTGACAGCAAAATTTTGGCACTCAGTAGCGTCAATCTCAAATCAAAATACCTAACAAACGAGAAGTCCCCAGATCTATTCGCGTTACATTTATGTGATAAATACATCTTTGTTCCCTTATGACATCAAGTTTATTATATTTCCGCTCCGTCCTGTTCACCAAATCTTAATGCTTGGTAATCGTAATCTGACTGTTGTATCTACTTACTAGTTATCATTAAAGGTCTAAATAAAAATGTTTTACTTTCCTTTTACGACGACTAACAACAAAACAGTAGGCACCTATTATTTTTCAAAGGCTTCATGTAACCAGAAAACCAACCTTAACAACCAAACCTTAAATTCCTGTCTGTAGATTTCGTTTTTATAACATCTACAAAGTAACAATTTTACCAATAGACAAAGTAATTCCATTAAACGAAATTCGTGTCAGGATTTAGCAGTGCTATTACAAATTGGCTTAGCGAAATGCGTCATTCGGTATTTATGGTGTTCAACATATTATTGTTAGTGATAAATGACGGCATGACACCACACCATACACCACCTGCCATCCACGGAATTTCATAAAGAACCGTGCGATATCGCCATTCCGTTGCTAATTTCGTTCGACCATGAATCATGTTTATGGGACAGCGACATTTTTGTACGTTCAACTTGTTCCATAAAGTTGATTTACTTTTTTTCGTTTTGCATAGCCTAGCATGCAATTGAGATTTATAGTTCGGGTCTTCGAGTGCATTGTTTTCGTTGACCTCGAGCAAATGTGCAGCTACGCGATGTAGTTTTCTTAAATCCCTGCTGTATTCTTTTAGGAAGAAATACTGTTCGTGCTTGGCGCTGTGAAATTCGTAACATGGTTTATCATAGTTTATGATTCAGCTCTTTTATTACGAAGTGAGCCGTTGTAAACAAGCTCAGACTCGACTGTTATTGAATAGTTTCGCATTTTCTTGTACATCTTATTATTTAAGAAAGGATTTTTCACATGGAATCATTTTTGGATTTTTGTAGGTCGGGAATTAACAGGCTATTTATGCGGATCCATAGTTTCGTACGCCCCAAGTTACGTCTTAAAGTTTTTTAAATAATTATAGTTCTACATAATATACTATACCTGAAATATTTTATCTCTAACGAATAAGATTATATCACTTCCATTAGTATTATGTAAGCAATCAGACAGCCTTCTACCGAAGATATCCAGCGAGACATTGGCTAATTAGTTAGCTTAGGCTTTAGCCCTGCGATTAGCCCTCAAATAATTGAGGACCATAAAGTCTGAAACAACGATTGGGAACGTTTTAGTTTACGCGAATAATCTGGATTGAATAACGATACATCACGATAAGATAAATAGGCTCGTAATGTCGAAATAATTGTTACTTATTTATCTTACTTCTAGTATACAAATTGATCACGAAAATACGTAATAAGTACCATCTTTAAACCTGAAATACCATCCATGAGCATTCATAGTCCTAGAGGGCGCCACCAGTTGCCACCAGAAGAACAATGCGATTTTTACAAAATTTTAAACTTCGAACGACTTCAAAAGAAAGGAATTTTATTAATAGTAATATCGATTACAGTTTTAATAGCTAACTTAATAGCTTTAATTTTGTTGTCCTCAGGAGCAATCACACAAGTCGTACCGTCCGCTGACGGTGTTGACATTCAGATGGAACTATGCAGTGCATGGCCTGCAACCAGCCGGCTACCATCTCGTCAACCTGCTTCTTCATGCCCTGGTCTCCTTGCTGTACTACAGGTAAACTATACAGTTGACAACGATTTTACATCGGGGTAATTTGAACTTAGTTGTAAAATTGTGCTTGTTTTTTTGAAATTTTTATTCGATGGCAAAAAATTGGTAAGAACACTATTTGCAAGTGGTTACCGCGAAATTACTAAAGGCTGAAAAAATACTAGATGCTTTACCGGACAACAAAATAATGAGAATAAGCAAAAAAAAAATAATGAAAATAATGAGAATAAACGACAATAAGCCTAGCCCCACAGTAGGATTCCCTATGTCGTAGATGCCTATGTTTGCATTCTAGGTGAAATTTATTTCCATAACACGTACGGTTTAGACGTAAATATGTCTACATTATCTGTAAAATAGGCCAATAACACACATTGTGGTAAAAAAATAGGCTGATTTAAGAGAAATTGTTGAATTTCTACTATGTGAAAGTGCTTAAGTTTCGTACTTCGGAGCAAAAATGTTTCGAAGCTACGAATTTTTCAAGCATAGTTAATTCAACGAAGCATTTGTAATAGTTAAGGTTGTTTTAACGTACGGTATTTATACAGAAAATACTCTTAAACAGTGATTTTATTTATGACTGTATTTCGACTGAAAGCTTTTAGAATCGTTTAGAGAATCGGCTTAGTAAGTAAGTGAAATAATGAATAAATAATTGTTTAATAGACACGATAATATAGTAAGGAGAAAAACCTCTTGGAAGGTTAAGGTCAATTTATTCTTGTAATGGATCATTTCAACTATCCATAATTTATTAAGTGAGAGTAACTTTTACACTAATAATTTGTAACTAACAGTGACTAATAATTTGGTAGATTTCAATTCTATAGGTAGAATATCTTGGTAGACTTTATAATTTGAATTCCTGTCGTATATTACGATTGTCAAACGTACTCCGACTAAAGGTTTCCTTGTGTACATTGTTTTGAAATGTTTCACTGTTTCTATAATATGATACTGTCATCTCATCTTCGTCTCTAGACAAAGGCCATTTCTGTTAACGTTCACGTCACACGATACCTTCGAATGTATGACAATGACATTAGATGCTGTAACAGACTCATGTCAGATTTGTTTGACGGTATTGTTAAGAATTAATGCTAACAGAAAAGGCCTTTGTTAAGGGGTTCATGCCTTAACGTGTTTTCGTGAATTGACAGTTATGCACACATGTACGGGCACAAACCTCCCACATTTTTCAGATTTTGAACTGATACTGGGTAAAGTGGGATTGAAAGCCAGGGGTAAGTCTGTTTTTACCCGACTACGGCGAAGCCAAAAAGAGGGTTATGATTTTGACCTGTATGTATGTATGTTCATCTGTTCCCTCCTAACTCCCAAGCTACTGGTCATAATTTGATAAGTGGGATAATATTAGAAGCGCCTCGTTATCTATTTATCTAGTTATCTTACCCCTGGCTCTTTCTACCCCGCTCTCTCCTAATGTCAGTATTATTTCAGAATCTGAAAAATCAAAATCTGCGCCAGGCTTCTAGAATTGAGATCTGATTTTTGATCCGAATTCCCGACGTTTGCGCCCGTCCTAAAATATTTCATGAATACTAACAGAGAACACTTCTGTGCCTCATGGTACTTTCGTGAATGTACAGTCACTCACACAAGTAAAGCTAGATTGTTTTACGTTCATGAGCACTTATTTCGTAGTCAGTAACGAACATCTTTACTTCACTTCTAATACCTTTTAAGAAAGTGCCACCTGAGACACTGTGAACCCTTAGTCAGGGATTAAACTTCAACAATGATCTAATAGCAAAACATCTCAGTATTCAAGTTTCAAGAAACTGAAAGAGGCTTAGAAAACTAGAGAGGCCTTACTTTATGCGTAGGTATATATATGTATATTATTTTTATCTATACATCAACATATATAAGCTAACGTCGGCGTACAAATGTACTTATAGAAGACCTACTGTAAGGACCTCATACAGTAAAAACCCGACATTACAACTCCCTCAAACTATAGGGTTGTTATCAATATGAAATTTTAATAAGGAAGACCAATTACAGTTTGCTGTGTTACTTTTTTGATTTAATCAGACAACTTCTAATTATTATCACAAGTCAGTAACTAATTTACACATTTCAAGGTTTACACTATTTATATTTAATCGTACTTTTGTCTAAATTGACATACAGATGTCCAATTAGTCCTTTTCTTGAATAACAGATAAAATATAATATCTTCTTAAGAGATCTGAACTTTAAAAAGACCTAGGTTAATGAACCCGAGATCCGGCCTGCGTAATAAATGATGTATTAACGGAAAAATTCGAAAACTCTGAAAGTTTTCCGATAGATGCTCTTCACGTCGCATGGGTTGAAATTAATTAATATGAAAGACCAATCACAGTGAGCTGCGTCGTTAACCCTTAAATGGTAATTTAGTCGGGGAACTTTTAATTGTCAAGAGTCAATAATCTACTCGTTTTGTTGGGTCGCCGCTCTTTAATTATTCAGGGCAATATCTACCGTGCCTTCGACTTTTTTATTATTTATTATTTAATAGTTAACTACCGTCCCAATTCATTATTTACCCATTTTACGTTTCGTTATTTATATATTACTATAATTGGTTCGATTAAATGAAAGTCAAAGTTCTGAGCCGTTTTTGATCTTTATTTTCTAATTCTTTTAAGTACAAACAATCAAAATATTATACTGTACAAGTCATTACATTTAATTTTAACTTCTACTTGGAATTTCAGTTCTACACAATAATTGATCACAGGTTCTACAAGATGAATATTTGCAATTCTTTTTACAATCCATATAATTTTCTATAGTAAATTCTCACATACAGGTATTTATTGTGTAACTTAATTCAGTCCGATATATGAATACTTTAATTAACTAAGTATAATTTATTTACGCTAAAGAATTGATTAACGAAATAATCAAGCGGCATGCGAATACGCTTCGCTTGAATTTTCGTTATACGAGTCTCCTTGCTATTCTCCTAATTACGAGATTCCAACAACTTCGACGACAAACTGGTCGCTTGCTCAATATCCAATTTGCGCTCTTAATCCTATCAACGGTTTCAGGTCTCATTATCATTCGAGAGAACACCTTGTTATGAAGGAAAATTGCCGGCTTTGTACGTCGCAGGTAAACTGGACAAAGCGATTAGGATGTTTAGCCTTACGCTAACTAATCTGGTTGGAACTTGAGTAATACCGTGTTGAATTAGTTTTGGTATGTGATTTACATAACTACGATACCACAAACCATGATTTACTTGTTTATTACTATCAGACAAATTATAAGTTTTTTGATGCGCCCTCAATGCCATAATTCCTTTTCGCCATCAGGAACTACTGTTTCTGTAGCCGCTTATTGGTAGCAGACAAATTGTAAGTTTTGTGATGCGCCCTGATAGCTCATTTGTTTTTTTTCACCAAAAACTATTCCTTCTGTAGCCTAACGATTTGTTGTAGAGACATTGGAACCAAATCCTTTCATTTGAAGGTCGTTGACCTTAACATTTGGTAAACTATTATCGTTATTGTAATCTTCAATGACGGTAAGGTTCTAAGCATCTAGCTAGGTACCACCCTCGTTAAAATCATCTATGAAATGTTTTGTGTTTCGTTAACAAAACCAAAGAATCGATTGAAAAGAAATTTCATTAAAATTGAATTCATTTTAACTCTAAATGTACCTTCACTAACCTCTGACCAGCCTTTTCACTAGGAATTTTCTTCTTATTTTCTTGCTAAATATACCAAATTTAGTAAATAAACCTAATGTATACGTGCGTCATTAAAATAAGAAACTTGTTACAAAATAAATTCAAATATCATGGGACCATTTATTAAGCAGATAATTTTAATTTGTAGTTGTAAACCCGCAAGCTAATGAGCTCAACTTCCATAAAATATGTGTGTCATTTGAAACTGTTTACATAATTCATTAAGTTAAAATTGTAACTAACTAACTACTGATAGTAATTTAATAGGTTGCGAAAACAATTTTACTTTCGCTCCAATTTAAGCGATGCAGAATAAATTGGGAAACAAAAAACATTTCATATAGACAACCGTAACGGAACATTAACAAAAGAAAAAGTATAATGAGAATGACAAAAAAAAACATTTTATGTACATTAATGTTAACGTAAGCTAAAGCTTACACAAAATGAACAGGAACGCACCCTAAACCTTTTAATGAAGTTGATAATGAGGCCCAAATATCGAGTTTCCCTTTCAATAATATTTTTCTTTACCGATACACATACGGTTTTAAAGGCTGGTACACATTATGTTTACTTATTCATGAAGTTGCTTTTTAATTTTAATTTGTAATTTTCATTATAAAATAGGCTACATAAAATACGTGTCTGTTAAAAAAATTGCTAAGTCAGCTAACCACAGGTGCGAAAATAATTGCTTTAAATTCAATTTTTTATTTTTTCTTTGGAATTAAACGCTCTTTTGAAGAATATTAAATATTTAATTTTAATAATTTTAATTACTTTATTTATTTATTTATTCTTTATTACTCCAACAACATAGTGCTACAATAGGCGGGCTTAATGCTAAATAGCTATAGCATAATACGATTAAATAGGATAAGTTACATTTAAATCGTTACAAAAATATGTTAATATAATTTATCGGAATCTGATCCTGTCGTAATGCCTTATATTATCAATAAACAATACCTATTATCGTCGGCTTTATGAAAGACATAAAGGAGACCTAAGCTTGTAAGCTATGTTCGAATGGAAAAAGAGCCAGATGGAATTACAGAACCGATAAAAACATTAAACAGTCATTAATGAGATCTTCACGGCAAGAACAAGTGACTATCGGAATAGTAGGATTTTTAAATCTTTAGAATAACCTGATAAACATAGAATGTCAAAGGCTCAGAACTAGGTCGACTCGTTTCAACCCTAAACAAGGTTTGTTTCAACTTAACACTATTGTTTCGATTCATACTAAGTAGATTAGGACAACTGTTGTTGATAACTGAATTAGTAAGGGTACTGTGTAGTAAATATGTTTAGTTAGTAATGATTAGTAGATTTTCATGATAAAATTGCTTTACAACTAAGTACTTGTATCTTCTTCTTGACTTCGTTCGGATTACAGCTGTTAAATAAGTCGTATGAAAGCGCAAACCACAATTTTCACGCTACTCAAAATTTCTAATGTACTTAGCAAGCAAATCACATTAGTGTATTAACCGTAAGTTTTAAGCCCCTCGCATTATTTGCAACTGGGAAATTTTCAACGAACTCTGAACTTATAATGGAATTACTTTCGAATTCATAACCCACCACCGGCTGCCTGCATTCGAAAACCCTCATTTCGCAACAAAATATTATCTCAATTTTATACACAAAGCAAACCGATTTCGATCTTCGCTTCGTCCGTGAATTGTTGTTGCGAATTTTGTCTCCAATGTGAACTCATTTGGAACAAGTATTCGCCTATTTATTAAATTATTAACCCTTTTACCGCATTTTCGATTGGGTTCATAGATTCAGTACAAAGAGTTGAACATTTCAAGAGACTAGGTCGAATATTAGAACTGCTTTTGAATCCATTTGTTAATCAAAAGTGATCGTTCCTGTATACGTTTAGCTCTTCGGTAAGGTTCGTAATAGTAATAATTAACAGGACAGCTTAGATTTAGCTTCCATTGGCACTTTACTAAGAATACTAGATAAACAGGCATTTATTACAAACAGATTTCCGAAAATGAACCTATAAACAAAGGAAATGAGGTACAAATTCAACTGACGTTAAATTTCTAAAACAATGATAGAGACAAACGTCCAACATTCAGTTATCCCATGATCCTCCTACTATAGTAAAAGTTCTGAGAACGTAATTTTGAACAACGAAATGTCAGGTTTATTTGGCTCAAAGCAATGTGGTTTCCGTGTATTCTGGATTGTACTCGTAATATATTATGTACAGTTCGTGTATTTGACGAATCCATTACACATTAAAGCAAATATTCTCAGCAGTTAATTCTGATTTACAAACCAAAATAGAACCGGATGAGACAGTGTTACAAATATGGTTGCCTGCGTTGTTTACTGATAAACAAATAATCTAATATTAAACCGTTTATAATTAACTAAATTACATAAAGATAACATTTTGTTACGTATTGGTTTGAAATTAAATATTTGAAACACCTATCTATCGCACTAGAATTATTTGTGTCATGGTTACATGGTTTATGATTCAAATTTCTTCTTCACCGTGAATAAAATCCAGGACCGACTGAACGGCAGGCGGTCTCGTTTTAACTATTGCGTAATTTAGGTAGTCAACATAATAACATACATTTGTAACAATAACAATAATATAATTTCATACGCACTACCACTATTTTCTAATCTGTGGCACTACTAAGTAGGTATCGTTGAGTAATTTTGTGTAACAACATAACTCATTAATTTTCTCTCAATCAAAGTAATCCTATATATTTCGATCATAAACTAAGGCACATACTACACAAAATTTATGATGTAACACGATGAGTAACTTTTATTCGCTTCGCATTAAACATCAAAGAGATATTAAGTGAAATATATCAGGACATGAAGTTTAAAAGTCAGAAAATTTTGCAATCGCAGAGCTATCTACAATATTAAGAGCGGACTATGAAAGTTCTTTTCATGTTAGAATCTCGACAACTTCCACGCCCGAAGCTACAAAATGGGAAAATAAGAAAATTTGTTCATAAGGCTCTTGTCACATGAATAACAAGAAATGGAACTTTTTTGGTGAATACATCAGTTTGTTCCAGAAATATGAGACGTCGTTTAATCTGCTTTATTCTCTCTATAGATTAAGTGATAAAGAGATGAAGTGTTAAATTTATGACGCTTGACAATTTATGTTAACAATCCTATCTCATCCTTATTGCAAACTCGGATTCACCTTCGGCTAGCTTCTCCTCTCACAGTGTGAGGGATACAGGGCATAATCCACGACGCTGGCCTAGTGTCGATTGACAGACGGCACACACCTTCGAGAACTTTAGGGTGAACTCTCAGGTGTGCAGTTTCCTTAACCGTAAAAAGCGATAATTAGTATCTATAACGCATATAACTTTTTGAGTTAGAGGTGCGTGCCATGGGGTTTGAGCCCAGGATGTTCCGTTTGGGAGGCCAACCTTCAAACCGCTAGACTATCACCTGCTTACCTATATATTCCTATGTATCAGTAAGGGATAGATGTCAACCGAATCTGTCTTCTACAGTTTGACATTATGAGGTGATAAAATTTCGACATCAGACTTGTGTCTCTTGGTCTCAAAATTATGTAAATTCATCGATTCAAACTACATCAGTGGAATCAGAGGAACTCTTTGGAAACTATAGCCATTATTAATACGTAAAGACCCAAAAATCTGAATTGTTTCACACAACGTATGAGGAGAACTTTTTACCGCAGAGTTAAATTAGTTTTTCATAGCCCCAACACCCCTGCCGATGTCATAACTCCTCCCTTAATTACGTCGGCCCTTTGTCTTATCTTTGCATGCGAGTAATTAATTAAATTTAATAATTAATTCACTCACATTAACGAAGTATCGTTGTGGAATTATTAAGCCGTTTATTAATTAAAATTGCTGCGATAAACAGATGCGGTGTTCCCTTCGGGGCAAATCCTCTTCTAAAAGTAGACAGGCAGTTGTTCAGCTGGATTTTTTAATAAAATATTTTTTTAATTAACGCATAGAAATATAGGAAGCGTGTAGGTGACATTATAATACTGACATGCCTTTAAAAACAGTAACAACGTCTTTAACCATTGTTTATGCCTTAAACGGGCAAACAATACATCACCTAACTCATCACTAATCATCATATTTACGTCCCTATTATATACTAGCAATCGCACGCGACTCCGCCCGCGTAATTTTGCCGTTTTCGCAATAATTCTTTACTGCTGCTCCTCTCCTATTCTTCATAGCGTGATATATAGCCTTCCTTCCTCGATACTTAGAATACATTATACTAAAAGAATTTTCCTAATCGGTCCAGTACTCACAAACTCTTCAGCTTTATATTATTAGTATAGGTACATTAAGCACTATATTTAGTATTCATGATTTTAGTGATCGGGATAAATAAACATCGGGAATACACATTGGCGCCGATTTGATTGATCACTGTGTGGTTACACGGACCGATTGTCAAACTGTGGCTGGTGCAGAGCAGACATCCATTGATACTTGTATTTGGTACTCTCGCTAATGAGGCGTCATTAGCCAACACGTATTGTTTATATAGTGGTTATATCAAATCTCGGTTTATATCAACATAAAGGGTTAGTAACTAAAAGGTTAGTACTCATTTACCGGCGCAACATATAAATAGAATGGCAAATAAATAGAATTTTATCGAAACAAAAGGTTGTCTGTTTAGTTTTCGAAATATATTAAACTAAATTTCGTTCGAAGAAAAGTGGTTTTGTTATTATATTTAATCTATGCCAAATTCCTATTTAGAAGACGCTGTTATAATCAAGGATATGATCTCCCTTAGTGCCAAGTTTTATGAATACAGTTATAATGTTAAATTGTGGGGGGAACAAAGAGTATAGTATGCCAAAATACATATACTTAAACGGTCGAAAAACATTACCCAACTTCTAGCGCATTCGGGTAAAACGCTGTAAGACCCACGGAACATGGAAGTAACATATATCTAAAGGCGAACTAACACGAACGGGTGAACTACGAAATCATCAAACCTTATCAAGCATTATTTGTGTTGGCATCCGGATGTTTCCCAGTCAGATACGACTTGGTTACTAAAACTTGTGTTTCCGTGTACTGTGAACGTTTATTCCGAACGAATAGTTGCTAATGCTTCTATGTGTTTAGCAGTTAGCTGCGGCCCCGCTCATTTCCGCTGCTAATTTGACGCAGGAAGCATGGGAGTTTGCTCGCTTAGAATATATGGGCGTTTTCGAACAATTGTATTAAATGTTTGTTAGGAAAAGGTGGGTAATAGGTCTTTTGTATGAAGCTAAATGTCGTAAGTTAAACATTTTTGAGTGAAATCGGCCATAGTTTATATGGGATCGATGTTTTATGGGAGTGGATTTTACGTTTTCTTACGTCGTTATGTACCATAATAATTGTAAGAACATAAAAATAATTTGGAACTAGCACTTCTCACTATTTACACTATACAAGTTTATAAATTTTACGATGCAGCAAAAAACGTGTTTAGTAAGAGAAGTGTACGTTAAAAGCACAGACCAAAAAGTATATAGACGCTGTCTTCGGAACAGAAGCACAGTATAACGTTATTAACAAATGATAACGTGTCCCGGTACATTTCTCCGCAGACTGTGCTCGATGACATAATGTTAGATCGTTAAATGAAAAAAAAAAAATTACCTTACTTTTTTGTTCTCAACACTAAGTCTATTATATTTTTTGGTCTGAGGTTAGAAGGTAGATATAAAATTATATATTTAAACCTCTTTCGTCTTACACTCATTACTTAGTACATTTGACGACGTAATTATAGCTACGTTCGTCTAGTTACAAGTTATAAGAACTCTGTTCAACTTCAACTCCGCAGCGGAATAACAGTAAATCTTCATTTTCATGGTTATTAGAACTCGCGTTATAACCGTAGAGGACAGTATGTGTATAACATTACTTTAAGAATGAAAGAACTGTGAAGGCAAAGGAAAATGATTTTTTTTTGTACCATCGAATTTATTAGCAGTAGAGATACAATTTTAATCATGGACGAATAAATTGGTTTGCAAGTTGGCAATAATTAATCTAATATTTACTGTCAAAAGGTAACAATCGAAGTTAGGAGCAAACGAAAGGCTTTTCTATCAAAAGCGGGCATTTTGGTATTATTCTGCAAACTTTATAGAGGATTACGTTGTCACAGACGTCTGCACCGTCCGAGTTTGCGGCGACAAGTGAGAATAATTGGGCAAGTTAGTGAGGTAGCGACACCGTACGGCGTCCGGCCGCAACTGCCCGCAGACAACACCGACTAATTGAGAGCAGCGCGAAAGCCTCCCGACCAACTTTGACCGGAATTAAGGCACTCGTTACAGACTTTTTGCGAAGCTGACGAAATCTCTTGCGAAGTTAGCGAAAAACATTTATACCAGATAGTTTACTTCCGAGCGCGCTGTAATGAGGAACTCGATCTGTTCCAATATTTTTCCGATTGTTTGCTCACAATTACGCTCTCGTATTATCGGTATTTTATTGTGTATACCCTCTTAAGCTACTAGGAATGCTTTCTATGAATGTATATTTTATAGAGTTAAGCTTATAATGAAATTGCAGACGGCTCGGGCAGAGGGGCTTACGACAAACTTATAGCTTCTTTTCAGTTTATAAAGTTGCAGTTTTAACAAGATTTCAAGAAAGCTTTCAGTAGACGACGGGTGCTCAGAGTATTGTGTCTGTAATACAATTTTTATAAATGATGCTTTAAAGAATAAAATCGCTTTAAAGTAAGATGTACTTTAGCGGGACTTGGGATACACAAAAAGCAATCAATTGAACTTTTGTCAACGTTGCTTGGTCCTTCGAGCGATAATTTCTGAACATAAAAGTAGGTACTCGTACTTGCGACGTATTCGTGGAACTTCTCTTCGCTTTTAGACTGAATGAAGAAAATGATAAAAAAATGCCTGTACAATTTTGTACACTCATAATGGAAGATAATTTATTCTTTAACTGCAAATTGGAGGCGATGCGACCTCGAAATGTGAGCATTAGAAGTCGTATATTTTAAAGTCTCATTATCTTTGATCATTCCAAATGGAATGGAATGGGTTTTCACGACTATTATAATTATGTACAATCGGCAAAGAAGAAAGTTGAAAATTATTATTACTTACCATTTTTATTGAACCAAAAAACAGAATTCCGTTGCACTAGGGTATACTAAATAAGATTTGACTTGTTAGAAAAATATGACTACCTGTGTATATAATTTCGATAGCCCTATTCTCCATTGCTATTATCATGCTTTACCAATCCATTTAAAAACAGTATCAAGCAATTCCATACTGCGGCTTAACTACATCGATCACATACGATTAACACTCACGAATGTTTTACCATTCATCTTTATTATTCATGTACACAATACTACAACATTCTTAAAGCTATAAAGACATTAATAATCTCGAATAAAGCAATATTTTATACAAGTCTTATTGTCTGTTTTCGTTTGGCAAAGTGAACAATTGTATATTTCAATACTGTGCTCTCATGACCTGGAAGCGTAGACATTGAGAGGGCGTACTATATAGCTACAACGAGTAATTGCGACAGTAAAACTTAAGTATATTGTATGTATGTTGTGGGTCAACTTGAGTCTTGTCTTCCTAGATACAGTCTTCCTACTACAATTTCATAACGCAACAGAATGTCTATGTATGTATGTCTATGTAGGTAATGACTTGTATACGGCTTTGAAGCCAGGAAATTTACCAAATAAACTATTTCAATAGGTTTACATGATTAATAATAAGTAAAGAATGGTGAGTAGCGCTAGCTAGTTCCATAACATATAGGACAGCGAAATTGTCAAACCATCGTGAATATTCACCTAGAGAGATTGTAGGAGAAGATATTTACCAATCGCATAAAATTAGGTACTTGCTAAGTGTGGAACTGCTCATGAAATTTTGTTACCACCCTCCTATATACGTTACTCAACAATGGTTAATTTCGTCAATAACCGACGCAGCAACACAAAGCTCAGTTTAACCACAACTCTATGCGCAATATTATGCTCACCACTTCATACTATCAAAGTCAATACAATCGCTGTTGACAGCTAAAATTGAAAGCGCCAAACCACGTCCTTTTGACTCAATTTGGTATTAATCCTTGACGAGGTTGTTCAATGTTCACACATCGATTCAAATTACTGTAACACTGTATACTGTACTGAAATATATACTGTACTGTACTGAAACTATGAAACGATTCTTTATAATTTCACAAAGAAAAAACGATATAAGTACATATATAAATAGGACATTTTTTGCCTCTCGTTTGAGCCAAAGTTTTATGTGGATCATTTCTATTACGTCACACTCTCTTGTGTACCATTGAAACATTAGGAAAAAATCTTCAGAAAATCTTTTATATCACTAGCACTATTAAACGTCCAAAAATTCAGAAGCAATTAAATTTGCTCCTTCTATTCCTCAATATTAGTTATTTGTTAAATAATTTTTGTATACAAAATTTTTCATTGCATGAAGATCCTAATTACTTCATAGAGATTTGCTGTATAAATCTGCGCGGCTGTAAGTTAATGTGTTGTATGCAGCATTAAGAAACATTTGCTAAGTTTGATAAGCCCCACTAACCTAGTTTTTGTTTCAGGGTATGCGCGATGTTCCTGCCAGAGTTCGCTAGTTTCGTTGCCGCCATGCTGTTTGCCGTACATCCTATACATAGCGAAGCGGTAAGTGCTAGCTCATTCGTAGCTTAAAATTTCAAAGGAATTATTAGTTCAAAAGAGGTAAATAACTTTAAAGATGATTTCAAGATATGAAGGTTAGTCTTGAATTTGATACGTACCTAGCTGTTGAACGTAACAATAAAGAAGAATTATCTAAGCTAAGAGGTGTTTGATCTTCGTTATGTTTGCAAAAACTAAGATAAGAAAGAATAGATACCTATCGAATAAACTGACTAAAGTCAATTGTAAAAACACTTCGCCGGCAAAGGGCACAAATATTAAGGGGGTACGATTCAAAGTCCCTACGGAAAATGTAAAATCAGGTCACTGAGGTAGGTACGAAAGTCGGGTCAGAATCAAGGATGTTTGAAAGTCCTAAAACCCCGAAAGTTATAGACACAGTCACTAGCTTTATAGGCGGAGTTATTTTATAGGTGCGTCTTGTAAAAACTCACATAATTTGTTTTTTAATCTCTTCGGAACATGCTAAAAGAAATATGGCTTCAGATATCATCACAGATAGAAAAAGTCTTATAATACGTAAAAGTTTTAAAGATTCATCAAACTAAAAGCAGTTTCACAATGCGAGCACCATTCGCCATTCACGACGCACAGATAACACCCACATATCCTTACCTTAGTATATGCTCTGAACAGACACAAAAGATTCAACCTGCGTAGCCTTGCTTATAAAATATGTGTTGAAGTTGTACAAAGCCGTGACGCTGAATGTGATAAATATTTGTTGAAACTAGTTTCGGGATGCGGTTTTGTTAGCCAGGAATTTATGTAATTGCTCGACGTTACTGAAATATCTGGAGAATATTTCAAAAGGTATTTGGGGGTATTTATTGGTCAAAGTTGCTATAGAAGCGCTTCGGGTTTTGATTCCAAAAGTCGAATTATGTAAATTAATAACGAAGGGTAGGTAGGTACTTGATATTTTTGAAAGAAGGATCACTTACTTGTAGCAGGGAGGACAGAGGAATCTAAACCACTCTATCTTCCTCATCTTGTTCTTCATCTTGCTGGTCAATGAATGATGCAAAGACGAGACTCGGATTCTATGCCAGTCAACTTTGAATGTGACAGATTTTGATCATGACTTCCAAAATCAATGAAAACAACCAGCTAACATGTTCACACAGCATCTGATTGTATAATTGAACAGCAATTATCATTAGGAAACCTATCTGTTTTTCCAAATTCATATCAAAATTATAAATGAAAATCAATAAATTGTCGGCAGGAAGTTAAATATATGAACTTCCCAACAAGCCATAGGCAAACATACCATCTTACGAACTTCGCCAACTTTTGTCGACAGCAGAATCGCTAACTTTCACTCTTTAACTTCGCCTCGGAATACAAAGATAAAGGAGAGTTATTAGTTACTTCAATTAGATAAATGATAATTAAAAAAAAATGAATTTATCAGATGCCAGCTCTTGGTTATCCCATATTTTATAAACAAGTTATTTTACGGGCAAATACTAATTGTATTGGAACAAAAACATAATGTATTAAACGTTTTGCTGATAAAGGCTGAAACAGACAAATAAAAAAACAAAGTACTTATTTACAACGCGTATTTAATTTCGAATTCTGAAATGTAACAGAAAACGAACATTGTAGGAAAATATGTAGCTCCAAATAAAGTAAAACATTCTCCAAATACTGACAACTCGTTCGTAGTTCCAAACAACCTTGAATAGCTCGAACAGTTCTGTTAATATTCGTCCACGAAATTACACGCGGAATTTCGAATCGAAACGCACATTCCCACGAGTTTTTTAATCACGGTCTACGTTCTGTCCTTTCATTTACTTTTTGACATGCTGGCATTTTTGTACGAGTCCTTTGTTAGATGCTCGTATACACTGTAACTGAATAGCGTAAACTGTGATCAACGGCAGTGATACTTCGTTTAAAATAGCGACTGTTTGCAACATTTTACAATTTAACAATACGTACATTCTGAATATTGAACAAAGTGATGATTCTACGTCTTTTCTGTTGAAATTACCAGGACTATTTACAACTCGGTTGCATTAAATACTCATGCAAGGAAGGCATTACGATATTTTTACTTTCTAGGCCAACTAGCTCATAGCTCTTTTCTAGAATCAAGTAAGAAATCGGAACCATGAACTCGAAGCTAGTAGCAAATGCTGTAGCTACTCAACTATAAAAACAATAGCATTATTTTCACCTCATGAAAATAATCCTTATATGTTACGGTTCCCTGCGTTTATACTCCCATCCGGCAATTTATTTCGACCATGTTTCCAAAATGGTTCGTCAAACAAACTGGCAACTCGATTATAGTTCCAAACACCATTAGGCTCGGACCACAAACTGTTCAGTTTTAGCTAGCGATTTTTGGCAGAGATTTGGGAATGAATATTCCTGATTACGTTTTGACAAGCGTAATAGGGTTGCCTCTTTTTTTAGCCGTTTGACATTTTGCTAAAATTACATTAGTTTTTAACGTTATAAAGTTAGTGAGGCATTATGTCATTGTAAAAAGACATCATCTGTGTTCTTGATGCACAAAAAAAGAAGTACGGGGAAAGCTTTATGTACCTCATTATACACCTAGGTATACATTACGTAGCTTCTATGTATACTTGGAACATCACATTCATCGATCACAATCAACTTAAAATGTTAATTAAAATTACATCTTACTCAAGTGAAAGTAAGTGTACTTTATTATTTAGTACCCCGAAAGAGCAATCTTACATGAAATGGACAAACGAAAACTTTTCAAATAATTCCAGGAAATTACAAATTTATTCCTGCGAAAATTACACTGGTACGTAAAAGTAGATATTCAATTGTCAATTCGACTGACGTCTGTCTGCCTTTTTTAAATCTCCAGCGTTTTGCTTGACAATCTCAATTACGTTTGACGAATCGGCATAGGCGTATTCCTCGATGTTTTTCGACGTACATTCATGTAATCTCCAATACGTATACGTGAGTCCCGTGTTATCTCTTGTACGTGGGGAGTGGCGGTTTTCAGAGGTAAATGGATAACGTGTAATTGGTAAATTTATTCGGTAGTGGATGAAATGTTCGCTCCGTGTTTTTCCATGCAGATAAAACACAAAAAAGTTTGGATTGTGAATACTTTCCTCAATTTTGTTCGAATATTCGAAATCAGATATTTTGAAAATCACACTTTTTTTGCTTTCCGTATATTTATGGGAGAAGCTATTTAAGGTTCTAACACTTCCTGATTGAATGGTTTATCTACTGATAACGATCGCCTAAGGGCATGTTTATCTTTTAAGATGTCGTTCTTATTTCCATCAGAACCTATTTTTTATCAGTCCTTGAATTGGTGTATATATATATATAATATACTTTCACCTGCTATTTTTACCATCTCCGGAATGGAAAAGTTTAAATTGGATGCGAATGGGCCCAATTGTAAACTTTACAATGAATAAACGAATCTTGGGCTTAGAAATTATTTTGAGGCACAAAATAGAACACTATTTTCTTATACCCGTACAAACGATATTGAATATGACCGATAATAATACTACAGTTCTATTTATAAAATAATCCTATGGACGCCATTCATACGTAGTAAATCGGGTCGCGTCTGTTTTGGTTCTATCAAACCTTTTAAGACTACCAACATACATCTCTAATTAATTAGGTCCTTTTATGATACCCTCGTATTATATTACATCAACAGAATGATGTATCTGGCTTAGTGTGATGCCTTTATAGACCACCGAATACTAATATAATGGACATTTATATCATATGCTGCTTTGTACGGGCTGAAACATGGCCTTAATGAAAAGATCAAAGAGGATTAAATCTAGAATTGTGGATAGAGATAAATGAAGATTTAGTATGTTTAGTTAACAGGGCTTGATCTGTTTATACGTTTCTGCCATCTCGAAGAAACCACCAGAGAATTATGCATCAGCTATTTAACTATCCTCATCTTTATCTCTCATGACAAACACTTCCAATTCCCACCAATTTAAAATTTGATCCAGATATTTTGATATTTGTGACTGACAACCCTGTTCGTAGAATTGATTATGCTCTTTACTGTCACCCGCATTCGTGACCTCAAAGTCACTCAACGATCTCTGTGCTGATCGATATTCCGGCTCGCGATTCGTAATGAAATCCACAGATGGACAATTGACAACTGAATGCTCAGTTCGGCTGAATTGAGCCTTGGAATTAGCAAACGGAAACGGAATACACTGATTGTGAAACTGATGACTTACAGATAACGAACAATGACCTTCTATGTAGACTACACTTTGAGGTGGTCTATTTTGATTTTACATTATAAGATGGAAGCATAGTGTATGAAATTCAAATGGTCAGTGATTAAGAGAGGGCTCATTAATAACTTTGTGTTTATATGCCTGATTAGTGCTAGTGTGTTATGTGATGGATTTATAATATGGTAATGATGAAGCACCGACTTCATCACAATGGTTTTCAAGTTGCTGGAATGTCCAGTAAGAGGCAGATTCATTATCAAGAAACCTACCTTACTTACTACATTATCTTTGATGATCCTTTGTTTTGTCTCTATGGACAACATTTGCGCTAAATATGTACTTACATAAAAAAATACAAAGAAAACACTGATCTTCCAATTAGCAGTAAAACAAATAGGTTTTCCTTGGCAAGGACATTTTTAAATATTCGTTGCGTGAGCCCCGGGCGTACATTTGCGATAAATTTAACTTTGATCCAAAAGAGAAATTCTGGAAAAGAAAATTTCTTTGCTTTCGAAATGGTAAGAAGTTCGTATTTTACATAAAAATGTGTACCATTACTTAATATCGTTTCATCTTCTAAGCCTTTTAATAGGTAAAGTAACTGATACAACAAATTATTTTGGTCATGAAAACTTATCAAATCTCACCATTATCTCTTCGGAAATCTGTTTCTAAAATTTCTTTTTTTTGTTCTCTCCAAACTACATAAATGGCTACAGAACCGCAACACTGCAAAGTTTCGTTGAGACCCTGTAATTGGGTCAAAATTGGAATAGAGAACTCTCAAAACGAATTTAGTTGCCTATGCACCTAACACACTTTAGTTGAAAATATTTGAAAGATTAAAAAACTTTGCTGTTTATGTGTAAAGCAGCTCTTAAAGCTCATTTATTACGCTGCATGAAGTAGAACTAGCAAACTATTCGAGTTTTATATTGCCGCCACACGCGATCATGTTTACTCTTGAGCTGTAAATTTGATCCCTTTCAATTTTACTTCAGGAAAGTGGTAGTTTAGCGAAATTGTTTATTGAACCCTCAAACTATCCCGGCAATTTCATATTACCGTAATAGTGTAGACGTAATAAAACTTGTTAGATATAAAACTCTGCTTTGATGTTTCATTTTGCACCAGCTTTAAATTTTTATTATTTATCATAACCAATTTCTTCTTTATTACTTTGCGTAGGATGTTTATTTGAGTTTCTTTCTCGTTCAACTACGCACTATTGGGAATCGAATTGGATTTCAAGATCAATAATTGTAAATACGACCGTCTTATTAATGGTAATGTGGTACAGCATTGTTTTGGTACACCAGAACCACGAACCAAAGTTTACTGCAAGTCTCATGTATTCATTCAAATATGAATATTGAGTAATCGCTATTTAGTTGACTTTCCACGATTATTCTTGTATTTCTATTATCTGTCTTTCTTCACCGTAAAGTTGACTGCACCTTTTAGTTATTCGCATGAATAAAACACTCTTGAAGTGTCAACGTTCTCCCAAATAGAATACGAATACTTAAGTGCAATTTCCATCGCATTTTTTGTATTCTTAACAGTGTGCACGAAGTAACAAGTTAAGTCGGTGTCTCCTCGAGCGCTAACTGTGTTTGCTGTTTATACACTTATCACTCGTTCCGTTTCAGCCACGGTCACCGCTATTTTCTTTAGCCACTGTACTCGGCTTTTCCAACTTGTTTATTTCTTAGAAAGCATTGTATTTTCGTAAACTAAATTTCCTGCTGTGTTCCTTTTGAGCTGCTTTAAGTACTATGCATCTGTAGTTAATATACGACGGTTTTCAGTATTTTAAGTATTAAAAATCTCCTATAACCTACATTAGTCTGTGCCTCTGCCATAAGTAGGTATACTAATTGCTTTCCTATACTGGTACAAATTGACACTATTTATTACGCACGTATTAAAATATATTTGTTAATTGATATTACGTACAAAAGTGGTTTTGTGTAAATGTGGAATGGTAAATGTTTTCTTTGTCTGTGTATGTATATTCATATACAACGACATTATATACGCGTCAACGCCCAAGATTAAAATATACTGTACGTTTAAATTTTTATTGAAATGTTTCCTCTTTCAATATTTACGTCAATAACAGGCGTCCATGCATAAAATTAAATCTATGAGGTTTACATCACAATTTGTTATTATGCTACTACAAAATGAGAGGAATGATAAAATGTAGGATAATAAATCGTAATAAAAGCGATTGTAATCGAGGCATACAACGGCCCATTCGTACCACAATATAATATTACGTAGAAAAGACATATACTTATATAGACCCCCTTTATTTTTTACTTTTGGAAAGCTATAGTATGAAGATTTCTAAAAAATTCAAATGTCTACGCAACAACGCTGACATTTTTCACAGAGTATGAATGTACCGGAAAACGTTATCATTACTTATTTACGCTGTTTTTTTTATTACGCTTTTTTATTGATTTTGAAGCTTGGTCTTCAAGCAGTTCTATCGTTATGTAGCTATCAGCGTCGTCCTAAACTGTTTGCAATGAAGTAGGAAGGCGAGCTTCGCCTCGAGCGCTAACTGTGTTTGCTCACTATACACTTGACGGTCTTGATGACCTTTGAGTCCAAGCTGCTCGCTAGAGGGTTACGCTGAATGGTTTGTTGGCCAACGAATCTATAAGGGCTTTATATATGCTTTAAAATATATGATTTGGTATGCAAGTCTTGTTATTAATGTATTAACTTGATTTTTGTGTGAATGAAGTTCTAGATTATCATATTTATACTTTGTTCTGTGTCTTTTCATATCTGTTTATGAGGATTACACTTGAGAGTTCAATGACCCTTACCCAAGACGTCTTCCTCCCCCTCCAAAACCCTCGCTAAAGATCGGTAATAGACTCATAATGTAAGTCTAAGTCCGCAAATTAGAGTACAAAAGTCTGATAAACATCCGTACTAAGAAGGACCATGAATTACATTTTCTTTCTTCGTTTTACAAACTTGTGGTATTGGTAATCTAAAAGCAACTATTTGCTCTGAACTAACAGCTTCCACGTTGTCGCCTCGAACCATGTTGCCAATTATTTGACGGCCTTTGCCCCTTTGAGTTGAAATCACCGCTATTTTCTCACGGACTTTATACGGAGCGTCTTTTCAGAATCTCTCCACGCTCTGGGAGCTTTCTCTAATAACAGTTCGGGATTTTCTTTCGATACGGATTGAGAGTTTTGCCGCCGTGTTGATGCAGCATTAAAATTTTGCCTTCGAAGTAGTAGAGTTACGTAATTGTATTGTTATGTTTATGGATAAAAACAGATTCTTGTGTAATCGTGATAAATGTTTATTTACTTTCAAATTATATATCTCCATGTAGGGAAATATAATCAAAGATGTATGTGATCAATTTAAAAGGTAGGTAGGGAATTATTTTAAGTACCAAATAATAATGAAAAACCTTATAATCCTAGGCCATTTTTTGTAGAAATTGAAATAATCAAATAAGTATATTTAAGTTTTATGCATTTTATTGTTACAGGTGACAGGAGTTGTGGGGAGAGCAGAAATGTTATCTTCTGTGTTCTTCTTAGGAGCTCTGCTTTGCTATGCTAAGGCGGCAAGCAAGAGAAGATACACAGGTATTATGATATAGCATAACAACTACAGTAGATAGGAAGTTTACATGGACATCACCGTCTGTCTGTTGATCCAAACGTGACCTTTGCAATAACTAATATGCAGATTTTCATGCAGTTTGCTGATAGACGGAGTAACAGTAAAGGTGTAGTTAGAAAGTTTAGTTACTTCGGAAAAATTACAACTGTTTAGACATACAACCATTTGTATATTGAGAATAGCAAACAAGCTTACAGTGTTACCATTTCCTGTCAATAGACATCTATAATAAACCTCTAAAATGATTATAGAAGACGATATACGATATACGAACAGAGATATATAAGTAAGTACTTATATACTCGTAGCTACAAACCTAGATAATAAAAGCATGCAAAATCTACAGCTAATGTAGGACCATCTACTAAAGTGTCAATGTTACAAGAAAAGTGTTTGTCGTGAGGTTTGTATATTGTTATAAGTATGGACTTTGGTCAAATATCTGAAAATTTATATATTGACAACCCTAGCCGTACTTGTAACCGGAATCTAATTTTGTTAAGCGTCGGGAGCTCAAATGTTTGTAGTTTCGATTCTCGCTCGATATTCCTTTTGAAGAAAATTGAGGAGTAAATCTGGCTGTTAAAAGAGTAAATCTTGCTAGCAAGAAAATATATTCCTCTTGTACAGTTATCTACAAATATATATTACATGATGAAATATGGGACACTACACTATAGGTAATCCAGAGAGAGAATGGAAACAGAAATATTATGTATTTGGCTTTCCCAAAAAATCTTAAATTTAAAAAAACATTAGTCAATCCCCTCTTTTCTATCTTTAAACCCTAAAATGTCTAAAAATTTATTTTTTTAGATTCAGTCACATTATTTGCGATTAAATACTGAAAAATTAAAACTGATGACGTAATCAAATTTATGCTTGGTAAAGTGTTTATTAATAAAAATACCTCACTCAATTTATTGCAGTATTCAACGTTACCTGAGATAACTGAATTATATTTTGATTAAAAGCCGTTAAAACAAAAGCGTTCCTCACGGTAGGGATAACAAATTTATGGGCTTTAATAAATTATGGCTTGGACTGGGGAAAATTCAATCACGTTTACAAAACGTTAACGAAAGTAGATCTGAGGTTCAAATTCCTGCTTAGTCTCGTATTAGAAGTATGTCAAAATTTGCCTGCCCGTTTTCAGGAAGTTGGAATGTTTTCGTCAAAGTTCGACATTTAGAATTATAAAAAGTTGACCTTATTGATTTTCTGTCAAATGACATTTTGGTGCCGTTCATTCGAAATTACTTTTATTCAGTACCTACTGTTATTGAAATAAAATTACAAAGTAAATAAATCGATTATTGTAACACGAGTAAGATTACTTTCAAATTAAAGTTATTTGAAACTTTTAAGCATTTATTATTTAGGTATATACATTAGATACTCATATAATACAAATGTATTTGGATAAGAAACTCCAACAGTTACGCTGTCTCTTAATATAACTGATCCGATATGGACTAAGATATGAAACATTAGGCGTACAATATGTCCCTTACTTTACCCTCCTAAATACAGCTTAATAAAATATAGAGTTAAGGACCTTATTGTGTCGTTGAGATGCCTACCCTACGTCGTCAGACTCCCTTGCCCCTATTTCGTGGTTTAGAGGGTGATAACCGAGGCACATCTCTGCAAAGTTTTACCCAAATTGTTTGAGGTCAGATTGGTCTGGCTGCAAGTAATGAAAGAGCACTAAAAAACTTATTTTAGTGTCCTATTACCAGACTATGTTATAAAGCTATCTTAGTAAGATTACCGAACATTTATGTCTGGTTAATTCGGTGGGGCTTATATAACTTTTTATTATATACCGAAATGTTTATGAATGTATCTTATTTTATAGACAGAAGAATATCGTCCATTTGTGATATCCGATTAAAAAACAAAATTCGATTCCGATTAAAAAAATAATTCATGCCAATAGAACCTAGGTTCAACCTAAGCAATTCATGGACGTAATCCAAACCATGCTTTACGTATAGACTTTCAGTCAAACGCGTTCAAAATATTGTCATTGATGTCTGATTTAGGCATAACTAAATACTCCTACAGTCTTCAAGATTTGCGCGATGTCTGAATAGAAGACAGGGCATGTTGGCATTGCAAGCTAGTTTGTCAATTTAATGTTCTTTCTTTTCAACATGTACCAATTATGTGTGTCTAGATTGGCGCTACCTGGCAGCGTGTACCATGTGTGTGGGCGTCGCGATGCTGTGTAAAGAACAGGGAATCACTGTCACCGCAGTCTGCGTCGTCTACGAAATGTTTGTAGCTCAAAAGGTTTGTATTCTGTAGTCTGTACATTTATTAACGTCATCATCGATCAGAGCTTTACGCTCCGATTTGCTGTTACTAAGTTAGCAATACATAGCATAGTTTTTCGACATCATTTATGTGTAGATTTGCTTTCCTGCAAGCAGGTGATCTATGTCTCTATTACGCAGTTAATTTTGAAAATTAATGGTGATTTTGTACCAGATTCCCCTCTATGAAAGTCCATCTCTCAAATTACTAGGCTATCAATATAATTATAAGCTCCTTACTATAGTAACTATTTATCAGAGTGTTTATGATTATAGCATTTCCTTCACGTTACAAGTCTTTCCTATTACGAACAATTTCTTGGTAGAAAAAAAACTTGTAAGGTGTATTTAATATTCCAATTCGTGACACTTTTTATTGCTCGTCAATTTAACTTAATTTTTTGTTCGTCAATAAACGTGCCAGTTACCTTCACTTGTATAGAAAATTAATTTGGTTCATGAATAAAAAACAAGAGACCCAGAAAGCTTTCAGTGACATGACACCTTTGGCCTATTTCGGCTTCGGGTTAATCCGACCGAGATTAATCCCCAGCAACCCTAACCAAATGGCATGTTCGGTTAAAACTACATTTATAAAATATCACTTTGACCGTTGTTTACTGAGCTCTATATTTAACTCCAGAATAGATCTAGTCGTAAGTCTAATAGGTAATGAAAGCGAATTCTAAGTGAAGGTTATTATGAATTATATCTAAGTTTTCTTGCTATATAATTTGTTAACTTAAAAATTAACCTTCCTTGTTTGTGCGTTTTGACCTGGGCTAAAATGCTCCAGTCGTTGGGCAACATAATTTTAACCTCTATTAAATATTGGCGGTAAACGTGAAGACTTACAATGAGAGTCAGCAAGTAGCACGTCTGAAAATATAAGCAGATACACGAATTGAATCTATTTAAATATGCACTATCATAAACTTAAACAGCAAATATAAATTTCATTTCACAGCGTCGCAGTTCAGCATCAGGTGGGCGGTCTTGGTTAGAAGCATGGGGTAAAGGCTCAAGTTGGGGCTGCGCCTTTGGTGAGGCAGCAAGAAGGGTGGCCACAGTATGCTGCGCAACATTGGCCTTACTAGCTGCTCGGCTTCATGTGATGGGCGCGCAGTTACCAGTCTTCACCAGGTTCGACAACCCAGCTGGAGCTGCGCCACCTCCAGCAAGGTAACTGACAATATCTTTGCCAAACCAAATGATCCATGCAACACCAAATTTTCCCTCATTGAGACCTAGAAGATACCCCTTTAGTTTATAAGAACTGCGCTATGGATTGGTACGGAAAGTGGCAACAAGTTACAGAAGTTTTTAAAACGCCATTGACATAGCTCAACAACTGCAATCTAACTATAGCAACTTGAAAGTTAGGAAATTTAGCCAGTAGCAGTCAACCAAGGCCAGACCTGGTTCTTCTATCCTAGGTATCTGGGAACATGATTGGTTCTTTTCTAAAGATACTCATTCCCTTTTCCAGGCACCTTACCTTCGCGTATTTACCAGCTCTGAACGCGTGGCTACTGACGTTACCCGAAGCATTGTGCTGTGACTGGACCATGGGTACCGTGGCCTTGCTTCGTTCATGGCGCGACGCTCGCAACATGGCAACCTTGGCACTCGTCACCACGCTGCTTGCTGGTGCCATCCATGCGTTGAGGACACGCTCTTCTGCTTTATCTATGGTTCGTATTTCTCCTTTTTTTAGAAGTGTTAACCTTTTCAATGTTGTTTCGCTTTATACTAGAAAATGGTTTTAAGAAACAATCATAAATCAGAGAACCATAGCAAGAAATCCTGACATGGTCTAGATTCATCTTAATGCGTATGACATAAACAGGTAGCATTTAAAAGAAAAACAAACATCCAAATTAACATTTTTATTGATAGGAGTATGACAAAACAATAATTAAAGTACAATTTTAGACGTCGATTTTCAACTTCTTATCTTAAAATAGCGTTCTTAGTAAACTAAGATCTTAAAAGATCAGTTTCATAATAGGTGCCTAAATTGTCTTCTTTATCTTTTCAGGGTCTAGCGCTACTAGTGCTACCATTCTTACCTGCTTCGAATCTTTTCTTTCCCGTTGGCTTCGTGGTTGCCGAGCGAGTGTTATACATGCCGTCAATGGGCTGGTGTCTCCTCGTGGCGCATGGCTGGCGACTGGTGGCCAAACGACGCGCCAAGTTGGCCGCTGCAGCACTAATATTCCTATTGCTGGCCTTCAGCGCCAAAACTTACGTTAGGAATTGGGACTGGAAGACTGAATACTCGATCTTTGCGTCGGGACTGAAGGTATGGAAAGTTTTTGTAAAGATTTCTTCTGTCAGGAATTATTACTAGAATCCAAGTTAAATTAAGTCATTGTACCTAGCCAAGTTATATTTTACTTTTTATAAACGCGTACTGAGCTTGCTTAGACATTTATATGACGGAAACCTGAATATACTGTATTCTTGGCTCTTGGTTGTGTGTGATGTAATGTATTTTTTTAGTATGTATGCATATTATTATGGGAGTCAATATATCTAACGATAACAACCCAAGTACTATGCTAAGTGACAAGTACATCATTTTCTACTTCCCTATTTCAGGTAAACCGCAACAATGCCAAACTGTACAACAACGTAGGCCATGCTTTAGAGGCGGAAGGGAAGTACGCTGAGGCCTTAGAATTCTTTAACACAGCCGTTAGCGTTCAACCAGATGACGTCGGCGCCCACATCAACGTGGGAAGGACTTACAACCATCTGGGAAGATATCAGGAAGCCGAGGAAGCTTACGTCAGAGCGAAGTCTCTTCTCCCCAAAGCGAAGCCCGGAGAGTCTTATCAAGCGAGAATCGCTCCAAATCATCTAAACGTCTTCCTGAACCTAGCTAATCTCATATCCAAGAATGTGACGAGATTAGAAGAAGCAGATATGTTGTATCGACAAGCGATTAGTATGAGGGCTGATTATACTCAGGCGTATATTAACAGGGGGGATATTCTGATCAAACTGAACAGGACCAAGGAGGCTCAGGAGGTATACGAGAGGGCGTTGTTGTATGATAGCGGGAACCCGGATATTTACTACAATGTAAGTTTTAATACTATAATGTTATTTGTATTTTCAAAAGTTGTTATTGTTTGCAAACAAAAAACTCTTCATCCACTATCAATGACTATTGTTCCACATTCCTAACACAAAACGAACGTAAAGTGTTAAAAGTATTACTAATTTACCTAAATTCGCCGGTATAGTAGTTGAGATAACGAAGTAGGTATGTAAATAATTTCACGAATTATTCCTAAGGAGAATAAATATAATATAGTCTGAATAAATAATGTTATAAGTATACTTTGAGAATAAACAAGATAAAGAAGGGGTCTCCAAAAAACAACACTTGTTGTTGTCAATGTTGCGTAATCTACATCATAGATCTCGGAGGAATCTCTTACATTTTATATTCTTAATTCAACCATGGTCTTATTTAATTAATTGGTCCTTACAGTTGGGAGTAGTGTTGCTCGAGCAAGGCAAGGCCTCCCAGGCGCTGGCCTACCTGGACAAGGCCTTGGAGCTTGAGCCGGAGCACGAGCAGGCCTTGCTCAACTCCGCCATCTTGCTTCAAGAGCTGGGCGCAGCAGACTTGCGACACCTCGCCAGACAACGGCTGTTGAAGCTACTTGACAAAGACTGTGAGTATAACGTCCGTATTAGGTTAAATAACATGTAGTTAAGCATGCTGATAGCCTGGCGGTTTGCATCAATCCTAAATCCTAAGTAATCGATAGATAAGAAACTGGAGGTGCGGTCGGTAAGTGGATGGCTGACCGCTTGAAGCAACTTCAGCATTTCTGTGCTTTGGAGGCCACAAATGCTTATAACTAGTTTATTACTCTACTCTTTACTTTATATTCCTCTCTCTCTCTTACATTATACATTATTTTCGAAGTACCCTTCTAAACCTTATCCATTCCGCAGCAACAAACGAGCGCGTGCACTTCAACCTGGGCATGGTCTGTATGGACGAGGGCGACGCCGAATGTGCTGAGCGTTGGTTCCGAGCTGCCGTACATCTTAAACCAGACTTTAGATCGGCTCTCTTCAACTTAGCCTTGCTACTAGCTGACCGTAGGAGGCCGCTGGAAGCTGCCCCCTTCCTCAAACAACTGGTCAGACACCATCCCGACCATGTGAAGGCGTTAGTGCTACTTGGGGATATATACATCAACTCTGTTAAGGATTTGGATGCCGCTGAGAGCGTAAGTAACGTTTTTTATAGTTTATATAATTACGGAATTAAAATGTAACATTGTGATACACATTTTAGCATAAGTGTTGATAACCTTCTTTGAAATACATGTTGATACCTAAAATCGATTCGAGAAAATCAGTATTACCTGAGTTAAGGTCCAACCCCGACAATTATGAGTACTTCATGTCATCAATGAACAAAACTAACTCATGCAAATTTTTATAATAATATGGATGCAATTAAAAAAGTAACTAAAAACCAATTTCAGTGCTACCGGCGTATCCTAGAGTTAGAACCGGACAACGTACAAGCACTTCACAACCTGTGCGTGGTAGCAGTAGAGCGCGGGAAACTCGCCGTGGCCGAAGAATGCCTCGCCCGAGCCGCGACACTAGCGCCACACGAACACTACATCCAACGCCATCTAGCGGTAGTGCGAGCGAGACGGAACGCCGCCGCCGAGCCCACACCCGCTGAGGTGCGAGCGAGATGGAACTACATCCCGCAACAACCCCCCGACCCGCACGAGACTGACGCCACCTAGCGAACTGTGAGCTCGATACCGACTTTTGCCTAGTTGTTTTAATCAGGGTATTCGAATTTTGTTTCGCGCTGGTTAGATGAAGCTCTGTGTAAATTGTTTTAGGTTTATATGAGAAAACTCTATTACCAAAAAACAATCACCTCAAAATGAAATATCGCTATTTTTGACTACAGGACTATTTGTTTTATTCATTCTCACATGTTTAAAATGCTATCAAGATACCTACTTACAAAGAAATATTTATTAATATTGTTCTTTAGCAAAAAATGCGAAATAAATATTTATGGTTTTAATATTATTTAAATATGTTACGAAAACATAATTCCTTTTTAAAAATTACTTTGACATTCCAGGTTAACCATAATAAAAAAAAAACAATGATATAAAAGACATTTTATTTAAACAGAGCTTTATTTACCTCAAAACTGTAAATGTAAAACACTGGCATACGAAAACAATTGTTTAGAAAACGAAAAAAAATGATCTGAATGTACTTTTTGATAACTTTTGATGAGCTGCCTACCACCTACCTAATCTAGTGATTATGTTTAGTATAAATTGTAGGTAGAAGCTTATTTTGCGTACAGCATTTTCGTGATATTAGTTTATGACATGGAAAATCGTGTATAAAGGTGAATATACAAGA
>LGAG01000158.1:399418-421784 GCA_001278395.1 Lerema accius
TCTATGTCTATGGAGGCCGATTTTCGGCCCACAGTGGGGCGGGGCGAATTTTGGTTCTGAACGGATGAGTAACGAAGTTGGTAAAATCATATTTCTTTTGCCATTAACGATTTAAGGCTATAATTATCCCGTTAATAAAGGCACTTCCAGGTGCAGCAAGTCGTTTAGTGCGAATGACTTAGTACACCTAAACTGAATAGACTTAATTTACCTATCAATCTTAGGTGATAAAGTCTACGACATAGGTAAATTAAGTCTACTTTTTGTGAGCCAGGTGAATTGACTTGCGTGCTTTAAGTCTACTTCCCCATGAATTTAAGGGATAACATTAGTGCGATAATTATAGAGTAAATGGAGTCCAGACTTTTTAGAAATGGTGATTTAGGGGAGGGGATGTGGAGGCATTTTAAACCCCCCTTTCTGGCTATGGCCTTGTCGACGTAGAACATTTTCTAACGAGCTTTCTTCATTAGCCCGTGTATACGGTATCTGTGTGTATTTTTAAACAAAATAGAATAATAGGACGAACTCATTATTATATACTCGTAACGTCTAGTCAGTCTGTTTGTTTGAAGTGAAATTAATTATGTTTTGTCGACGGATTTCTTTATGTAGCTACATTACATTGCATTTGTAAAAATGTTCCCTGCGCTTTTAGACTGGAACTTAGATAACTACAGTGAATAATAGTGCGACTCCAAAAACGTACCTACCTAAAATAGGAAATATACAGGGTGTTTTTAAATCATGGGTAACCTTTTAAAGGCTTGTTTTGGTGCCTAAATTAACCATGTGAATAATCTACATTTTGTATCCCTTTGTATCAACAAAAGTAAGGTTCCATGCATTTCGATGTTGGTCACACACAAAAAGTGTCTGTATTTACGTACAAAAATAAGCTCTCAAAATGCTGCTCATGTTTTAAATAACACCTCGTATGTTATATTTTGTATATAATGAGTAATAAGACTCGATGGGGTATACTTTGCAAATAGTATTAATTAATTTTATAGTCATAAAATTTATGTTTTCAAATTATAATGCCAGAGATTAAATATGACATACTGTGAGATGGTACCTGTTACTAGTACCGGATATTATATTATGCAATAGACGTTGAGTTGAGATAAATACAACTAGATTTCTCAAAACCAACATACACTGCAATTTACTTAATAGTGGAATATAAAATACTACATTTAAAATTATATCCCTGTGACTGACGTCTAAATACACTGTCTAAAACTAAGTATGTTAATTGTTTTGCCCATAAAAGGGATGTATTTTGATTAAACCAAACACATAACGGACACAATTACATATAAAAAAATCTACAGTAATTTTCTCTATTATTTAGTTCTCTTTACTTTTGCTATGTTATCAAAAAAAAGTAAAACAAGAATTGATTTAAGATTCTTCACAACAGCACACGATGTTTGCAATTTTTATGTAGTTCATGCTTGTATTTTATATTTTCATCGTCATAAGTAGGTAGGTAACTTTGCATATGGACTGGTATGGAAAATTCAGAGTGGGTAAAAAATTATAAAGGAATGGAAACTATAATGCTTGTGTTTTATAGAAATAATGGTACTTTTAAATTAAAATCTGTGTTAAAAGAAACTGATTAATTCTGTGGATCTTATAAAAACTCTCATAATAACAATGTTTTACACTGCTGTGTTAGAAATCAAATAAAGAACAGTAGGTAAATTCGTTTTGTTCAAGTTGATACCTACAGGTTTATTTTTAAATTGTTGTCTATAGTACCTACTTAAATTATTTTATTATGATTGAAATAAAAGACATCTCAAAGTAATGAAAAATAATTGAAAAATAAACAAAAAAAGTGTGTTTAATGATATTAATTTTGTCATTTACATCATTGATTACCTACTTCCTTTAGTTTTTGAAATATCTTTATTTTAAATCTAACGCAATTTCAACCAAACTTATTGTCATCCTGTATGCTATGGCAGTATTTATAGGCAACCGTCTGCCATCACAATACAACCAGAACAAATAATTAACTAATTATTCGACATTGATCAACATAAATTAGTTATTATAATATAAATAAATGTCTTGTAAAACGCCAAAAATTTTATAGAAAAAATACTTGGAAATATAAATTGAACGAGTCTGTCTGTATGTATAAATCAACACTATTAAAGATTATTTTCTTAAAGCCAATGTTATTATGTAAAAAGGAAAGTGATCAACCGTTATTAGATGTAGATGTGAAAATGTAACGTTGTTAATGTTTTAAGATAAAAAATAACTTTTGTAAAAACTGAATTTTTTACAATGTCTTGAAACATTCTGGAGAGGACTCGACGGAGTTGGTGAATTCGTAAGGACCCCGATATTATAACTATTTGTCGTCAAAACATTTATTTTTATAAAATAAATGATGTTTCAAATATAACCATGGTTTTATTTTAGTAAGTTGTGTGTAACCTTAAATTATTTAACCCTAAACCTCAACCCATTATTGATCAGCTAACTAAACATGGCTTTTTCCCTGTAACTAAGGTGGCCTAGATTCCCAAACTGGGTTCATTGTCATCACAAAATTATATAAAAAAAGTTTCAGTGCTGATTTAATTTTGTAATTATTTGATATCTATAGTTCTAATAAGGTTTGGTTGGTGTTCCATTATCTTTAAAGTTTGGGAAGCCCTGGCCTGGAGGATACTCCACCACGCTGCTCCAGTGCAGATTTTACACACATCCAAAGCACAGAGGTGCCCAAGATTGTTTCCGCTAACGGTCACTCACGCAATTTTCGACTGTGACCACAGTTATTTAGTTTTGTCAGTCACTTAGAAGTGACGCAAGCCGCCCGGGCTATGACTGCTTATTAGCACAAATTCCAGGAATTAATGCTACACAATTTATCTCGTGCATAGATTTAATTCGTCCTGGAAATAGCCGACTAACGAGACTCATATACCTACTTTTAATTCCATATGAAAAGTATACTAGTGACCATCACTTGAAACTCAACGACTAGCAAATTTAAAAAAGGAAGAAATATAAGAAAAGGGGGAATGAAAAAAATAAAAGAACAATTCAGTGTAAAATACTTACTATATTGTTTTGTACAGGTCACAAATTCAAAACAATATCGCCAAGTGTAGACACATACCTTAAAATATTCTCATTCAATACTGTTACTATTTATCATTAACATTATGGAACTATTTTGTGGAATTGAGTAGACAATTGCTCAGTTTGGACAACAGATTATTTACGCTACATGCGTTTGAGAAATTATTAAAAGGTAAATTATATTGAAAAGCAAATAATGATCTAGCGATCCTGAATTTTGGAGATTAATATTGATAATCGTTTCTTGGTCCACTTCATACATTTACAAGATTATAATATCAATATATTCGAATAGTTAAGTAGAGTAGTTAAGTCCGGCCCTGTCTTGTCATGCTACGTTTGAGTTTGAGTTACGTTGAATAAAAGAAAAACCTTGAAAATTCTATACATGCCAAGTAAATTTCCTCAATGATTTTTATTTAAAGTTTCATAACAATTTTTATTGCAAGCAGTGATAGCCTTTTGTTTAGAACGTTGGTCTCTCGAACGGGAGTTCCTGGGTTCAAACCCGGGCACGCACTTTTAACTTAAAAAGTACATAACTTTTAGACAAGAATTTATTACTTGCGCGGTGAAGGAAAACATCGTGAGGAAACCTACACGCCTGAAAGTTCTCCATAAAGGAGTATAAAGTAATCCGCAGTCGGCCATCGTGCATCGTGCAGGACTATGTTCTGTACCCCTCACACTGTGCTAGGAGACCCGAGCCCATGAGTGGGACAGTTATGGGTTGCCATAATGCTTTTTATAGGTTCAAATTCAATAGACCGGCTAATCGCTCCTATTAAATTATAATTACCTACGTAAATAAAAATTAAGAAGTGAACCGATAAACGATATCATATACACTGTACACAATAAAGATACTCTTAGTATCTAAACACTTACTTCGACTTTTGTCAAATGTACCAAAAATCACACCAGAAATTGGTACCATATTGGTACCACAGTATTAGTACCAAAGACAACTTCCGGACTCAGACTAGGACTTAACCCTTTAAGTACTATCACTTTCCCAGTCCATTGTATGTACAACCATCTTCAGTACACAAACAAAACTTCAATGTAACCTCGCAAATAAAAACATTCTTTTTTACAATTTGCAAACAAAATTCAACCATAACAAAACTATCTCGACTTGCATATAATTTAACTAGGTAACTAATTAACTATTTACAATACTCATTACAAGTAACAAAATATGACCCACTCGCAACTATGAGGTCTATCTTAATCTAACGCTAGTCTTTATGACTATCTTAAAACATACTGTTTGATTCATATTGCCACAATGTTTGAAAATATAAGGCCACACCTTTCAATTTGACTTAAGAGTATGGTAGGACGTAAAAAATATAGGGGGCATTTCGTACTACCGCTTCCCTCATTAAAATACACTGGTCATATCTGTCCTTACTAATTCATAATTACATTGCTCAAATCGAATTCATATGTTATTGAAACAATAGTCAATTTTATTATTCGAACTCTAAGATCGATATCTATCTAACAATCTTAGATCATATTATTTAAAACTGACATATTATTTAGGTGACATTACATACGCTTCCTAAATACACCATTCTTCCTAATCGATAATATCAGGAAAGCTGCCATTTACACCATGATTTCCCTAAAAACTCTTATTTTAAAAGTTTGTACATTAATTTTTATTTGCAATTCAATGCAATATGTGCATTTTGCATGTATATTACAAGTTTTATTTTCATTCCTACTACACAAAGTGATCAAGGCGTGCCACACATTACATTTAAAATAATAATAACACATTAGACAGATCTATAGTCCAATAGAACATTTTTAATAAGCCTAGTTGACAAGAAAAGAAAAGAACAATAAAAATTGAAGTACAATATTTTCTCTCATAGTATTGCTTCTGTTTCAATATTCAAATGAATTGTATTTTTTTATTTCAAAAGTATTGTTATTTAAAACAACAATGTTACAAAATGAGTTAAGTATTGAAACACATCAACATTGGTATCATAATTATTGATATATCAAAATTAATTGCTATCATTAAGGATGATGTCCAGCGTACAAGAAAATTTTCTTTCTTTAGTCTTTGAGGTCTTGATTAGGATCAAAATGTAAGTAAGGTAAGGTGGGGTAAAACTAACACACGGGGCAAGACTTAAATACGAAATTATTCCAGTCTGTAAGATAGAACAAACGTAAATGTTCTCGGCTAAAACACACTCATGTCGTTTCTTCAAGTGCATCTCGAGATAATAGACAGTTAGTCTTGCCCCGTGTGTTAGTCTTACCCCACCTTACCTTATAACTTAATTTTTATTCTGTTATTCTTATAATTTAAGGCTCACATTATATTTGTGTTATGTGGCTGCATAGTAGGTACAGTTTGTTATTAATGTATTATAGTCCTTAGCTCATAGCAGATGGTTTTCAAATATCAATCTTCTAAGTTCTTTAACATGGCAATTTACCCCAGATTTGATGATTTTAATATTAGTGGAGGGACATGAGCCACAGTATATTTCCGAAAACCAGTACAGAAACTCGTATTAAAGAGCTACACAGAGCTTAACTTGTTGTCTTCATCACTTTAAAAACATTACAACCACATGTTTAACCGATTCATTGCCACCTTCATTTTCAAGAACATTCTGTCATGGCCCATACATTGGTTCATGACGCACCATGTGCGTCATGGGCCGGGCTAAAGGACAACTGTCATCTTGCAGATGTACAAAAATTTTTCGATATTTTGCAAATAGTATATCATGTATTAGTATTTTTTTTGTAGACGATTAGCTAGGAGCCAGGGATTTTACTTTTTACCATAAAAAAAAATACGATATAATAATCAAAATGTTAAAAATAAAAAAATGGCTGTTTTGTTTTGATAACCATACAAAATACCTATAAACAACGATTATAAGCAATAAAAAAATATTAAAGATTTTCTTTATGGAATTATGTTTTTAAGACAATAGAAATTATAAAAAAAAAATTAAACTGTTAATTTTTAAATAAATGATGTACAAAACTCACGTTATTTCTTGCACTACTAGTCATCATTCTGAATATAATGAGTTATATTTTGAACTTGTTATAAAAGGTTGACTATTCCTGACTTATGAAGATATAATTTTAAAATTAAGGGCCAAGCTTAATATTGAGTTTAGGGTTTAGTTTAGGCTTGAAAATGATAGTGTTCGTGTTTTAATTTTTTTTAACTTGTTTAAAATGTATTTTGATATGACGCACGAAGCGAGTCATGGGCATCCCATGATGTCTTCTTAGGACGCGCCTGGCGCGTCATGGGCAATGAGTCGGTTAACGTGCTTGAGTAGTACATTATACTGTCACGTTTTAGTAATTTCAATCAGATCATAGTTTATTTAAAACCATTTTGTTTAAAAAACAAAAAACATTTTTGAATAGTTTTGTTATTGACGATTCAATAATTAAATATGTAACGGGAAATGCGTGATCTGTCATATTGACAGCTGATTGACGGGTTCTTAGTGGCGGGAAACTCACCGGTTTCGTACATCTGACTCCATTTGTGTGACCTCGATAACGCAGTCTTAGGGATGTTCGTCAATTCAAATTAGATGAAAAAACATCGATGTTGAAACAGTGATCTTGATTCCTAGGTATATTGATATTTTACTAAAAAAAAAGGTTATCAATCGAAATTTAATCAAAAATCGGTAGCGTGTCCATGTCCATGTTATCCAATCCGATTTTGATTGTTTTTTTTTAGCTAAAACAAAACTCTGGTATTTCTATAGATGTTGAGTATGAGTAACAATTGGCATACCGATGTTGTTGTTTTCTCAAAATCGATCACCCCACAGTCTATGACGTCACAAACCACTTATTCACTAGTATTAATCTTCACCATCATATTCCTCTTCTTCTATTTCTTGGCTAGCTTGCTGCTGTTGTATTAACGCTAGCGGGCCCTTTTTGTATGCTGTCATCTCCTATAACAGATATTATTTAGAGCTTTAGTGTTGCTAATGTTATGTTTACCAATTCAGGGTCAAAGAGAGTATGTAAAGGTAGTAAGGAAGGGGGAAGGAGAGAGAGAGAGATAGAGAATGTTAAGTACTTAGTTTGATCCTCCCCCACCGCTTCGAAAATATTTCAAATCAAATCAGGGTTAAAGATAAAAGTCAATAATAACCTTGGAATGTTATGGATTATAAATGGTCGGCAAAGTTGGGACCCTTTTAAACATGTGGCCATATAGTTTTCTTAGACTCCTATTAATCCCTTCATCACGGAATTTGGAACATGTGGCCATGTTTTTCGACATCCAATAATAATAGAATACAGTTAAAAAGCAGAAATATAGTCAACAAGTTGATCATGATACTCACCCTATCATACCTCGCCTTGTCTTGTTCCGAGAGAGCTTCGTACTTCCCCTTGGTTTCCGGGTCAGTGGCAGCCCAGCGTCTCCCCAGCTCCTTGGCTATATCCCCCATCGAGTACTCTGGGTTATTGGCTTTCACCTTCGAACGCTCGTCGTTGCAAAACCAGAAAAATGCTGACCTGTGGACCGTTTGTTTCGTTTATAGACATTATTCACTAGATAAGTGAACATCACGCATCATCAAAGTCAAAGGCAGTGTCAAGATTGACCGAAAAATTTGCAGTCGACTATTATAATGACTAGATATATAGACTAGATATTTTTGAGACTTATTGAATTTATAAGGCAATCTATCAATGAATATCTAAAAGCTTCATGAGCATTAAAAGAAAGGAATAAAGAAACAAGAAAAAGGTACCGGAATCGAGCGTATGTGACAAGTTACAAACATTGTCAAAAAATAATCTTTTTATGCCTATAAAAAAAATTTAAATATGTATAAATGTGTGGCAATTTACTACAAATACCCCGGAATTGTAACGGTCACCCCTAAGGTGACCTACAACACCCTAGTTTACCAGTACAACGAAAGCAATCAAATAATCAACAAAACCAAAAGCAAACAAAACACAAAGATACAAGATATACAAGATTCTCGACCATAACTCACAGCGATCGTTTGGGCGCGTTGGGGTCCTTGACCTGCTGCCGCTTGCGGCCGCGGACCTTCACGTCCTTGGGCGGCACGTAGCTCTGCATCTCCAGGTCGTAACGTCTTTTGTCCTGCTCCGCCATGTCTTGGAACCTTTGCTTTTCCTTCTCAGACATTGTCTGTAGACAAGGATGGAGGATGTTTAACGGGAAGTTAGGTTGATTCTTTTAAGAAGGTAGAAAAGTTTGGTCAAGGCCCGTATGACTTGATTTTCTGAGAAACTTTAAAATGTGTCTTTACTAAAGTAATAACTTGACATTTAACTCCACATGAATTGGCCACTATTTTGAGGTTTCAAAAAACTTCAATAACACTCTGTGAATTAATATAGGAAGCTTAAAATGAACATATAATTTCAACTGGCTAAGACTTTTTAAGATCGTCGAATTGGCAAAAAAACTTCAAATTAACAAAAGTGGAAAAGAATGAACTGGCATAAAACACGTAAAATTTAAACTTTCCTCAAATTTAAAGTTGATTGTTCTTAAATTTAAAAAGAAAAACTAAACAAACTTACATTCCACCTCTCAGCGCATTTCTTGGAGAAGGCAGCGAAAACAACATTCTCATCTGGGTGTTTCTTCTTATGTTCTTCACGGCAAGTCTGCACGAAAAACGCGTACGCGGTCATCCGCCCGCGCGGCTTGTTGTACGCGCGCGCTCGCGGCATCCTCACCTTGTTAGTTGACTGAGATTGTAATGCTTGCTGTTGGGCTTGCTGCGTCAGCTCCTGTTAACAATTCTGTCATTATGCCAACGCGAGTATTCTGTACCATTCCCTACTATGTATGAAAGGCTCAAGGTTATTAGATGCTTTCATCAAAGTCTTGGTGTCTTTATCCAACGCGTGTGTTATGGACGATTACTTACTATAGACTCGGAGTTATTACTATCATTAAAATGTTCCGATTTTGAACCGTCATAATCATTAGTGTTTTACGAATCCGCGAAGCTTGAAACAGTCCATCTAAGGGTAACCTAACTTACCTGCAAAGCAGCAGACTGTCTCTGCAACGCGGCCTGTATCTGCTGTTGCTGTACCGCCTGGATGTGGTCGTGAAGACTCTGGGTCTGCTGCTGCAGCGTTTGGGCAACTTGCTGCTGCAGAGCTGCTTGCGCCTGCACTATGGCTTGTGCTTGCGCCTGGCTCACTTGCAAGTGCTGTAGGCTCTGATGACAATGTTTAGACTACTTACATGACGCTGAAGGTAACGTTAAAATCGGACTACTCCAATTGTCATTTTAAAGCTATTTGGTATAATGGTAAACCTTCAGCTCAACAATGTCTGAATTAATTTTAAACTGCATCAGGGAAAATTACGTTAACTTAAAATTGATTTTACTTGCAAAATTGGATCATGGACTGTTAAGCTTCATAGATAAGTTTAAAAAGACTAAGTACTTGTTGAAGCGTCTGTTGCTCTTGTTGATGCTGCTGTTGCTGTTGTTGCTGATGCTGCTGTTGCTGTTGTTGCTGCTGCTGCTGCTGTTGTTGTTGTTGCTGCTGCTGTTGTTGTTGCAACATTTGTTGCAGGGTCTGCTGTTGACCCTGTTGAAGTGATTGCTGCAGTGACTGATTCTGTTGCTGTAATGCTTGCTGCAACTGCTGCTGAAGCTGGTTCTGCTGCTGAATCTGATTTTGCTGCTGCTGGATTTGATTTTGCTGCTGAATCTGATTCTGTTCCTGTTGCTGCTGCTGTTGTAAAGTCTGATGGTTCTGCTGCACTCCGTTGGACTGGTTGCTCTGATCTGGATCCGGGCTTGATTGATTCTGAGGCTGAAATAAGGTTTGTTACGTTTAAATTCCATCGATGGAGGTTAAAATTCGACGACATGAGGAATACTGTTTAAGTTAATTTTTTAATGTAAGTTCTGAACGGTCCCTAAACTAAGACAAATCCGGAAAAGTTCCGGACATATTATTATGGCAGTCCTAATCATAGCCACACACAAGGACAAGAACACACACACACACTTAGAACAAAAATAGAAATTAAAAGTCAATATAAGGACGTTCGATTTTATAAAAACATCGATGTTTGTATCGATGACAACATCGGGAGTTGAACTCGATTCGATTCGATATTCGAAATTTATCGAATACTCAACAACTCAAAATCGGTGTATCGAAATTACGATTAAATACGATGGTTTTCAAACCAATTTGAATTGCCTATCTATTATCAAACATCCCTAACTCAACATTATGTCTCGCTAAGTCAAACCTTTGAACAACAATCGGCTACCGTGTTACAGTTTGTACGTGTGATCATTAATTTCGTTTATAAATTCGGAATTGCTTTAATTTCAAAAAATTAAATGATGAATAAAATTTACTGTAACCATAAACAAAGTAATACTGATCATTGTTTTTATTTTTCATTATTATTATTTTTTTCCTAAATTTAGTGATTTAATGCTGACGTTATTTGTTTCATTTTTATTTTTAATTTTAAATACCTACCTCTTTCTACCAATCAAATGTTACCGTACATACCTAACTATTGATTGTAAATAGGCAATTAAACACTAGGTAATCACGAAATAAATACCTACCCATTAGTAAAAATATATGGGCCCGTAGTTTAGCTATTTATTACTTTACAATTTATCCACCGGCTACTAGTAAGTACCTACTAACTGACCTTTTACATCGAGCCGAGCCGGTTGTGGGCGGCAAGAAACACATAAAATGCTTGATTTCCTGTTTTTATTGGAAGCTTATTTGAAATTTTTGAAATGTGGTAGGTAGGTAGGTACTCTTTAATTTGTTTAATTATTACAACTTCGTATACAATTTGGATCAATGATCAGTAGTGTAGGTACCTATATGTTATTTTCGGCAACACAGTATCTAATAGCTAAGTAGATACAGATAGTTACCTATCTTGAAATGAAGACGTAACAAGATATCAGGTATAAAATAATAACCTAATAACTAATGCTCGCAACTGCGTCCGGAAACACTGCGTCATTCGATATTTGAACAAATCGAATTTCAAATCTATGCTCACATTTTAAAAATAAAGATAATAAACCGACAACAGCATAATTTTTAGCAATATTTATCAATTCAGTTTCGAAAATTCAAATATTTTTTCGAATTAGGGTAATAGCTCCTATTTGCACCACCTTTACAATCTGACATTAAACGTAATATTATGTTCTTAATCGTTACTTTAAAATTATAATTTACTACTCTTGTTTATGAACTTATTATCTTTTTTTGTTATGTTTACGACCTACTTACTCAATATTATATGTTTAGTGTAATAAATACTAGTTACTTACTTAAATATAATTAAATTGAAAACGCAAAAAAAATACTACAAAATTAAACCGTAGCAGTAAAGCCTAGGTATATTAAAAAGAATTTGAATTGAATGATCACTTACCGAAAAAAAATTGTAAATCTACTCTACTGAGAAATAGAACTTAAGGAGTAATAGATATAATATGTAACGATACTTCTACGTATGTTTCATTACATTTTGTTTTCTTTAATTTAATCCATAACTGTACTTGTCAAGGCCTTTTTATAACTAATAAGAAGCCTAGAATGTAACAACGTGTACGGAAAAATGTTTTGATTCAGCATTAGACACCATGCCTTGTTGAAACACAATGCCATGTATTCAAATTTCGTGTCTATGATTACAGAAGTACAGAAAATGAAACATAAACGAAGTATCTAACAGTATTATGTCTGATACCACTTCTGATGACTAAATTATTGTTGGTACATGCGATTTTTCATTCTTATATCAGTTTAAAGCTATCTACAAAACGAATATTTCCAACCATCAAACATTATACATGTGTAATGTATGGTGTGTTTTGAAATTTGGCCCTTCGAGTCATTAGACTCAAACACTTGCAGCTGGACGAAACCAATCTCAAACAAAAGAGGTGTAGGTAGTAGGTAGCAGGTGCGTAGGGTATGGACCGTTACAAGATTGGAATGTTTTTATAATAAAATAGGTACGTTATATTAGTTATGTTGAACATTCTATTAGCGATTCCTAAAGAGCTTATACTCATGGAAAGATCGTCTATTTTATACCTACCTGAGTAGTAAAAATCCATAATCTAGATAATATTTATTTTTGAAAATAATTTGGTTTCCTTTACAGTTAAAATTTTAGAAATGTTTGCGAAGTCAAGTGTTAAATTAGGCGAAATTTGATAACTTCAAGGTTATAGGGTGAAACGCCCTGTTGATGACATAACTTCATACTGAATATCTTGTATTTTACATCCATACATAATCTATTTATTTTTTTAATTATATTATATAAATACATCAATAATGTATGTTTTAAACGATCGTAATTCTTAACCAATCAATGAAAATGATATGTTTTTCAATTACACAATAGTGCTCAATTCTTTTCTTTTTATTTCACATCTAAACGACTAATATCGTACCGTTGGAGAAGATGTCTGTTGAGAATCTACAGATCCCGATGCGTACCACCATTGTTGCTGAGGGCTTTCTTCCCTTGTGTTTGCATTTGTCATTAATCGATAATCAAAACTAGGAGTAGAAGTATCTCCTCCATTATTTGAAAAACCGCTTGTCATTTTATAAGTATAGAGTTGATGCGTAGCTGCGGCAGTACTCCTTGCTATTTCTTCATTTATCTGTTGTTGGTTCTGTAGCTCGCCAGATCCACCCGGCCACCACGAGGCATCGTCGCGCGCACCCCAAGCGCCCCCCGTCGCGCCCCGTTCCCCCATATCACAATCACCGCTTTCGGCCAACCAGTTTCTTTATGCCACTTTGGCTGTTCTATATCATTCCGCTGAGTACAATATGTTTGAAGATCATATCCTTTTCTTATATTACAGCAGAATCTAGATAATTAGTAAAACTTTGAAAGCTTCTTATAATGGTAGTAATGTTTTCACTAAAAACACAGGCACGATACAACGAACTAAGGTTTCATCACAAAGACTGTATATTTTTACTTAAACCACATCATTTGATAACTTGTGTACGATAGTAAAAAGTTATAATACACAAAACAATCACGTGTTATTAAAATACAAAAAGCTACCGGCTTTAACTTCTGCGACACGAGCGTTCGTTTTGTCTTCGTTCTTACTTTAAGTCAATACAGTTGGCAACGCCGCACCGCGAGACGCTAAACAAGTGCACACAAGCGCCCTCAACGCGCAGCGGACATCATAGAAACATTGGAAATATACACGAAAAGAGACCGAATATGCACGAAGTGGCAACAGGCTCGTCCGGTAACCGGTCAATAAGACGATTAGCGCAGCCTCGTCTATCCTCGGCCGTTCATGCCGAAATTCTTTGTTATTATTTCAAATCATTTGTTTAATACATTTATGAATCACTTCATAATTATGTAACATATTATACAAAATTGTATGTCTTGACTGGACTAGCATATCATTCCCATTTTATAAATTGTAAACAGTACTACAAATATTGATTTTCAATTATAACATTATTGTAACATTTAGTTACAATTTTATAATTATAGTTGCTTCTTAGATCAGTTAATTAATTGATTTATGGAATATAGATTAAGATATATTATTACGTAGCTATTTCATTCCTTCAAAATATTTTGCTTTTAGTTATTGCATTATAATAGTAGGTATTACATTACTAATTTTAAGAGTTTTACCTACATATTCAATGTTTGCGTCGCTAACATGTACCGTGATGCCTATCCTGACCGTCAGTAACGCCAAATTTTCACATAATTCTGATTTAGGATAAGAACTTTTTCGGATAAATTAAAAAAAAATTACATGTTCATCTCCTGCATAAATAAGCCCATAATAATAATAATAATAACGTTAAATTTATTATTTACAAATATGGAAGAAAATTGCCAAGTAAAATGCATTATCCGCCCCTGATAGATTCTCCACTCTTTTTATGAAAATACTTTTTTTATTTGACAAAAAATATTAAATGTAAATCCGCACCCATAGTGTAGAGGAAAAACGTAGGTCCTTAATACAATTTTTCTACAAGTACCATATCGAAATCTACATTACAATATAGGTAATAATATTTACTTTATTTTTAACTCTATTATTAAAAATGTATTTTATAATTTATAATACCTACTGTTACAAGTGGACCACGATTTTAAACTAATATCAATTTACAGTGATATTGATTTCTCATTAAAATCTATGTCATGTCGTCGCCCTGTAATTAAGAATTACTTCATGAACAAAGAAGGTCAACTATTTAGGTGACCCTCAAATGATTTCTATAAGTAACATTTATGCAGCTTTTAACAAGCTATGGCTTTCATTTATGACAGAAATATGACAAATAAGTACGATATAAGTACGATACGAAAAAAGTTTAATTTCATATAAATTTTATCGTTCGAAATAAAAGTAACGAACATCTTACATTACAAAAGTTTACATCAAAAATTTTTTGTATCATGTTATTAAACTGTTATCATACCATTTTAGGCTGATACAACATAGTATTCATATTACCTAAGCCAGGTATTAGATCTTTCCGAAAACATCGCACTACTGACCTTGAATTCTAGAAATGTTTACAAAACACTACCTACAATATAGACTAGTCAAGAGAACATAAAATATTTACTTAAAAACTTGAAATAGGTAAAACGATATTTAAAAAAAAAAACATTACTTCTTCTATTACAAGTTATGTATTACCTAAAAATAGAACTTTAACGTATTTAGATATTTTTTTATAAATGTACATACATAATCCACAGTCATACGTCACAGGCGCTTTCACCCTATTTTAGAGAACACAACTTCATACTATACTTACCACCTGTATATTATTATTATGCATGTTGATATAGATATTTATTAGTGTTGTAACCTTACGACGTAAATATGAATAAAAATACAAACAGGATAAAATGCAATAATGTCGAGATTAAACAAAATATATCATTATTTATACAGTTTCAGATAGTTAAAAGGTGTCTTGTTGACAAAATTATTATTGTCCTTATCAACTTCTAGTGTCATTAACTAACTACCGATATAAGTACCTACACTGTCACTACTTCGACACTCGGCAGCCATTTGCTTATAAAATTAGAATGCAATACTATAAATATCACCCAAAACTTAACACAAAATTTTAACTAACACTATGATAAATGTTCCGATAAAATTGAATAGTTATTTTATCAAATAAGAAAACTCACCAAGTAAATATTTTATCACAACGAGCACACGATTTCAGCGCTTATTACGTAGGGAACTTCGCGTTCGTTTCGTTCGCCGTAAAGAACATGTGAAATGGCGATGTCACTGATAACGTGATCTGATTGGTGCAAATCGAATGACCCGCCATATTACAGCCAATCACTCAACTTATTTTAGCTTTATTTTTTGTTTATACTTACCTATATCTACATAAGCATTGCATGCACAGCACAACACGACGACGCATCCCTATTCTATTCCAATCGTATTATTGTTGTATTCATTCGCATTCGCACTACTGTATTCAATCGGAGTATTCAATTATTCGATCCCATTGTCCAGTCGAAAGTAAATGGTGATTTTCATAATTATTTGTTAAAGTACGAGCCGAACAAGGTTTCGTTCGTTTTATATTCGATTTCAATTACTTGCATCGAAATTTAGCAATGACATCGCACTCGCGTTTGTTTGTTTCATGTGTACGAAACTGAAACAGTTTAATCGAAACAAACTTTTTTATATTTTGGTCCGATTCGATACTATAAGTAGATAGGTACAGAATCGCTTCATCACTTTCATTTATATTCATTTCTATTCGGTCAGAAAGAGTGAGCGCGAGTACCTTATTGAGATCATAATACAATACAACTGTGCGACGCTGCTAGCTAGCTTGCTATTTGGTAGCTAGCTAGCTAAACTGAGCCAAGCTATGCCATTGCAATTGCTGTTGCGTTTCGGTGACGAGACGACGTACCCATCGTATAGTAACGAATGGCGAACGGTTTAAAACAGTGTTCAGTGTTATCTGATGGAATTAGACCAGTATAATTGTATGTGAACCTTATAAAGAAAAAGTGACTATCTTTGTTATGGTATTGACAGTGAAAGCGTAATAATACCGCTCGAGCTGTCTACAAGTGTTCATTTTCGGTAAAGATATTATGGACGTCTTTTAGCTTTCGGTGCAGTGATTGTAGATACTCTAGTGCCAATCGGTGAATTTATTATAAAATTAAACTAACCGGGTAATATTGTAGTGATAATAATTGACTTTTTAAAGTAGAAATGTTCCGTGTTATTACAAATCATAACCTCAATGCGGGGGCTTTGTGAATAGTCGACAGTCTTACGTCGAACTGTTTTTGATCGCGCAGTGCGAAGACTGTCGTACGAGTGTAATCTCTCTGTTATATATGATTCAACGCGAGTATCAAATGAACAACGGCTTTAGCACAGGAGAAGAAGATTCTAGAGGTAATTCAGATCAAATATGTTGCCTTGTGGATGACAGCGACCGCTGTAGGCGATCTGCTGGCAACGCTTCGTATAGTAAGCGCATCCAGAAAACAGTCGCTCAACGGAGACTCAAGCTGAACATCGATCCCCAGGTCAGTAAATTATTGTTCTAGAAGCTTACTTTCATTTAACTTTTTGAAAAAATTAACAAGACATTTTTACCAACCTAATTTTCGCGAATTTACTAAAAGGGGTCTGTGATTTACAGGCAAGGCATACGTATATTTGCGACTATCACAAAACGATGATTCAATGTGCAAGGACCAAGCAGCGGAGGCCTAAGGACTCCGAGGACGACAGCAACGAGGCTGACATGGATTCCCCGGAAGTGGACTGGTTCCAGTTGCAAGTGAACACTCTCAGGCGGTACAAGAGATACTACAAGGTGCCCACCAGGCCCGGCCTGAACAAAGCTCAATTAGCTGATGTAAGAACCATATTTTTCTACCTTACATAATTAATTAATCATTATATAAGGGAAATAATAATTACCTAATAGATAAACAAAAAACCCCATTTATTTTTTTGGGATTAAGGATGCCTTAATAAAAAAATTGCTGTGTTGCTCCCACATTCAACATCAATCCAAGAATACATAATACATAGAAATCTGTCAAGCCAATTGGGGCTATAGAGTGTATTTACTGGATTTCACTTCATTAAGTCACATAAATAACATAAAAATAAATATAGCAATAACTAATCTACATGTTGATAAAAAAAATTAATGCAATATTTTAGTATGTATCTGCTATTTCTCCTTCATATTATTATATCAATTTATGTCCCCATTATACTATCATATTGTTATAACAGCCCTTGTTTATTTTAATTATATTTATATATAATATACAATAATATTCAGGTCAATAACACTGATTATCTGGAAGAATTTATTAGGCTGGAAGTACAATATTGTGTTAAAATGTTATGTACCTCGACTATTGTCTACAATAATAATTAAAAACAAAATAAACATGTTAAAAAACTAAACAGAAAATACTATAGTACTTTCAACAATATTGTGTGTTGACAATGTATGGCATAAAGGAGTAAACTTTTTTTTTTCAGGCAATCCAGAAACATTTCAAGACATTGCCAGTAAATGAGAAAGAAATAATAACTTTCTTCATCTACATGGTGAAAACCAACGGGAATAAGTTGGATCAAAAAAATGGAATAAACTCAGACTCAGTATAGACTTATGTGACTATGATTATTTATGAAATGTAGTTTTAAAACTAGCTTTAGGTTGTTAGGACATTAGGCCACTCAGTAATATTTTTCTTAAATTTTCAATCTGCATTGTAGAACTTACATGTTATATTCAGCCATGTTTATCACAAGAATTTAGTAGTAAATAGTAAATTCAAGTAAATTGTCGTTATTGTATTGCACATTTAAAACAATAGTAATCTTTATGGATTTAAAAATAAGTAACAATACCATATCATGAACAAATGCAGCATATAATATGAAATTGCTTCTTCATAATGTAATGCATATTTCTGTCATTAATTCTTTTCAAGATCTGTAGGAAACAAAAATTAATGTAATCATTTACTTATTTATCAGGTCCCCTATTGTCGATGGAAAAACTGTCTTATTAAAATGGTTATTACTAAATGTTATGAATTATAATTGGTATGAGTTTAACTAAATTGACTGCATTATATTAAATTGTACTCCAAATAGAGTATAGTTGCAATATCAATTTATAAACAGTATCAAATGTGAAAATTGTTGAGGGAAAGCAATGCTGTTATACTAAGGAACTGTTAAGATATTTAAGAACAGATTATTGTGAGATGTAATTTTTATTACATTGTATGTAACAAGTATGGCGTAATTATTTAATCTTCTCCACATTCGGACTCTGATGATACTTCAATCCACGTTGATGATGGTTTCTTTGCAATGATCTCTGCTGTTTGAGGCAAAGATGGTACCACTGAAAAAAAAACAACGAAAACATTGAAGTCATTAAAAACTAGACGTCATCCGCGGCTTCGCCCGCAGAAGAGTACTTAAAAAAATATTGGATTGATCCCAAGGGAACCTATAATCGGGATAAAATCTATCCCCGGATGCAAACTATCTGTGTGCCAAGTTTCAGCTCTAATCCATTCAACGGTTCGAGTGTGAAGGACCCACAAACATCCAAACATCTTTACAACTATTCACATTTATAATATTAAGTAGGAAGTAGCTAAATAATAAATAAGTAAGGCATAATTAAAAATATATAATAACCAAAGTTACTCCTACAATGGAGACAACTCTTACACCTCATGTGTGTCATAATATACCAAGCTGTTTTAGCTGTAGAGCATACCAAAGAAAAAGACATACATACTCTCTTTCAGGCTCAGTCAGGTAATAAGTTACAAATCAAAAGACAAAAGTTCTAGGTAATTTTTCTGTAACTCTCCAATAGTTGTGAAATAATGTTATATGGTATATAAGTATTATTGATGATACAGAGTACTAAAATATTTGATTTATAAAAGCCATTTTAAGAGGTTTTTATATTTACCATCATATTTACTAGGTTCTGGCTCCTCTTCATCCTCAACCATTTCAACATCTGTTTGTTTTACTTCATCCACATTGTATCTTTTGAGGCATATACTAAGGTCCTTTTTGCTCATTGACAACACATGGTCACTTGTTATTATATCTCCGAAGTTAATTTTGACTCTTTTTCGCCTAGAAATGATAAAAAAATTTAGTCATAGATACAATTTGTTGTAGATTTTATGTTGTAAAATGTAGTGTGTTTTAGATATGATTTGTCGAAGAATTTATGTTATTAAATGTAGTGTAATTGAACAAATTCACATTCAAAAGATCTGAAAAATATTATCAACCACGATATTTGTTTCTTTATCAGTACACCGATATACAGTTATTTATAGTGCTGTAACAAATATGGTCTATGTCTATATAATATCTATGTAACTGCACTTATGGTCAGATGGTCACTGTTACAGGCGACAAAAACCAAATACTTTCCTATGAATTCAAAGATGGACTCTAAAAACTGAAGGAAATTATGTGGCATACTCGTATATTTATATTAACTCATAAACAACATAATACACTAAAATAGAAGGCGACCATCTGATCTTAGAGACAGTTTAAGTTACGTAATGCAATTTTTGAAGATTTTGGAGCCCCCTCTTATATGTATATATGTTACGTAACAATATATCCATTGTTACCTAAAAAATAGCAATTTTCCTGACTAAGGAGAATTATATTCCCTAATATTTTTTAATAATGAAAGAAGTTAAGTACATGTAACACATCATAACATTTTACAAATCCGTTCTCTTCCCCCAAATTGCATTACGTAATACTTGAAAGACCACTAGTTAGCAATGAATCTTTTGACTATACTTAGGTAAGACAGGTATTAACAAGTACTAACAAAACTACTGTTTACTAATGTGCACTTACAGTAATAACTTATACAGTTTTACTAACAAATTAACAACACTAATATTCTCATAAACATCAGTCACTAACAGGACCTCCTAACCAACTAAAAATCCCTCCTATTATCCTACTTGAATTTTGCTATTATTTCCATGGGCACCAGGGTGGCACTGCAAAATTGTGTTATTCTAATAGGTACCATAAAAAAGGCAACATGAACCAACTTATTATTACCTTAATGTATCATCCGAAACAATAGCATCCTTCACCATGGTAACAATATTTTTACATTTCTCAGCTGCATTGTGGACAGCTTTGTGAACTATGCTGTCATTGTCTATAGCTGCTCCACTAAGATTTAATAAACAAAGCTCCTTATATTGATTCATTCCGACCACTAGTAATGCCCCTCCTGTTTTAATACCTTCTTCTGTACTACTCATACACACTGACTCTTCAATAAATGTAGGGTCCGATATTAATATGCTGAAATGTCAAGAAAAAATTTATGAATTTAAGGTCACTCAATGAAATGTAATGTTCATTTTGCTACTGAAATTTAACATAGAAATTCTTCTCATTACTAAGTCATCATAAGCTATAATGTCTAAGGCAAAACAAAATTCGCTATTTAGCTTAATTTGTGGTAGATAGCAAGGCATCAATACTTGTTCTTCATTACCAGAAAAATAATAACTTACTCATTTCCAAATATAGCATAAGTGAGACAGACTGGATAATGATATAGTACTGTAGGTATGGGGTCTTTCTCAATCATAGTGTGTATAATAACACTTTCGCCACTGCGAGTAATGTCTGGTCTTTTAAAATGTGCAAGCGAAGCAAGAGTTGCTATACTGGCACATTGAATTAGATTACCAGCATGATTCAAGATTTTCAAGTCCACTCGTATTGACCACACCTAGGAAGTGATAAAAATCTTGAATGAGCTTATGTTATTTACCGCTTCAGCCTATTTATTACAAACAATAACAAACAAAAGTAGATTATAGCATGAATATGAATGTACAAAAGCATTAGTATGCATTATTCCAGGTTTTTTTTAATACTTTGCCTTGCTAAGACTCACACAAGTCAAACATAAAAAAAACGTAACATAAAAAAAAAACAAAAAAGCTAAGGACAGAAATTAAAATTCTTAATTTGAATTTACTATTTCAGGAATCACACCTAGGTCAACAGTTGCAATTTTAAACTTGATTTTTAGTTACCTTTTCTTCAACAACAATACAAAGGGACTCAAGATCAATGCATTTGGAGTCCTTGTAACATTTTTCTAGCAATCTGTTCAAGTATACGAGCAGGTCTGTTTGTCTGTTGGCCTCGAACTGTGGAGCTGCCATTGGACTGATCTCCAAGTTGATGGTAAGTACTCCTTCATTAGGTCTTATTGCTTTTGGTTGCACTATCTCACATGATACTTGTGACAGTACTCTGAAAATGTATAATGTAAAAAGTTTTACAGACAAAATTGGATACTATGATCATCCATTGTTTTTCTGTAATTTAGAATCACGTAGAGAACGCAGATATGTTGGTGGATTATAAATAAATAAATTTTAGTAAGTACCTATAAAATTTATTGTGGTGAATGGTTGTTTAGATTCAAAAACTTACTTCGTATCTCCCAAAGATACCAAACAACTTCCATAGTCCGATCCGAATGCAATTTCTAGTTTACGACTTTCATTATAAATTCGTCCATCTAATCTCTGGAAAAAATAATTACAATTTTATAATCGTGTTTTGGTTGTTGTGAATGTGAACATAGGTTAGTAGCTATTTTATACATACATGGCCTTCAAATACAATGTTCTGTATAAAACTCTTTTCACAATTAGATATTACCACATCCCTCATGTTTTAAAATAGAATTCAGTATTATACAACGTAATAAAGAAATAATATTTTAAACGTTGAGGTTAGAACATTTATTTTGTTTTGTTTGAGTATCAAATCGTGTCTGTCATTGTCAAGATAAATGACATTAGAGGTCGATGTCAAATTCAACAGATTTCAACAGGGATTTAATGTTGAGTTCTATTTCGATAGATGGCGTGATATGTATTTTAAAAAGGCACTAGATTAACGCGGCGGTTATATATTTCGATTTTGGTCAGTAAAATTGATGACATTGGCAGTAAAGTTTGGGCAGTAAAATAAATAAAAACGATCAGTAATAAATATATTTTTCGGCAGTAAAATAATTA
>LGAG01000158.1:423877-438728 GCA_001278395.1 Lerema accius
GGGGAATAAGTTGAGCTCACCAAGTTGAGCGTACTTATTGAACTTAGACTAAGAACAATACATTCCGACGATATACCTTGACTGTATATGAGACTAAGCTACACTATTATAAAGACACCGGTAATTTTTTTCAGGTACTTAACTTTAGTAGCAGTTCTGGCGTATGGTCCGTGCATTACATTTCTGACTCGACTGCGGTCTAAATTGGTCAGAGATAAGGAGAAATCTATCCCTATATCTCCCAGCATCTGGTTTGTGTACGGAGCTTTTATCAAGCAAGGAACAACGTTATCGCCGGAAGCAAGTTGGTTTTCTATTGAATATTATTAGAGTTATTACGCTTAGGTATGTCGGGGCCTTTGACTCTTACGGATTTGGGGCAAGCAATGAGTAACAATAACAAATTAGAACTCATATCTCGTAGGTTATACCTCGTCTAATACTAATTCTACTGCTCATTTTCAGTAGATTTAAAAGTAAATTTTGTCACTCTTTGAGTCCTCATGAAGTTGGGGGCCCTGGCCTAGGTCCTCGTGGCCCTTTATGGTACAGATGAAATGGACTACTATTAAATAAAACTATTAAAGGTTATATTGCTCTTGAATTCACTGGACCAAAAATTCATAGAGAAAATATGGCAACGTAAAAAGATACATAAATGGCATAATAAAATAAACTGAAGGCCGACAATGGGCACAATGCCACGTGTAACGTGTAATTGACTGATATTAGATGCTTACATCGATTGAATCTCAACTCAACTCGACTAATGGCGGACGCCATCCATCATATTAGTAGGTACTAGGTACAGTCACGCCCTACGATGTCAAAAAGAAAATTTTTCAAAGCCAATGACTACTGATTACAGGTCATATCAGACTTAGGTTATATTATACGGATTATTACTAACAGGACTCAAATACTAGCAACTATAATCAGGGCAGTAGGTAGGTACATATTGTATTATGTAAGCGTAACAAAAGATGATGTCGAAATTGTACATTCTGTGCTTCTAGAATAAACCAGTAGGTAATAATTAATAATAAAAAATCAGTAAAACCCGAGTACTAAAAAAGGGTGCTGGAAGCGCTGAAAAGAAACGTATGTATCATTCTCACAATGGAGACATAGAATGACATCTTAGGTACATTTCAAGAAATAGACAATCATGCACTCCATGCGCTTTAAAAATACTCCCCTCTTTCTGACGCAGTTAGGTAAAATAAAAAGGTTACTGTATGCACGTATGATTACTTCAGCAATAATGATGTTGGGAAGTATTAAAAATTCAGAAACCACCCACTAGTAGATCAAAAGACCGAGGACAACAAATAATAGTTTTGTTGTGATTATTTGAAACATCGCATATACCTACGGACGTTAAGAAATAATTCAAGATCTGCATTCAAAATGTAGGTAAATTATATCTTGGATCATAATGAAGCAAATCCTTGAGTTTCTGGGTTGACTATTTAATGAAATAAGTTTAGTATCATTCATTTATGAATGAATCATTATGTTGTAACAAAATTACTTATAATTGGGACACTGGGATGAATAATAATAATGACGTGATATTAAAAGTTTAAGCTTTGAATCGATAAATGGGTATAGGAAATGCTTGGCATGAAATCTGTAATGTAACTGTGTAATGCAATAATCAAAAAACAAATCACAGAAGAGATTATTTGAAATAAATTTAAGTGTCTAACAAGGAACCCTAATAGGAACATTGTTGTTTAACATTAATTAAAATTCTTCTAAAGCCGTGACAGAAAAACAAAGTCTTGTGTAATTATTAACTTTATTTTTTTCATCTTCAGATACTACACGAGTACTTTTTGCTACTTGGTGGATCTTTATAATACTCCTATCTTCATTTTACACGGCAAATCTCACTGCTTTTTTGACGCTTTCCAAATTTACTTTGGATATTGAAAATCCTGAGGATCTGTATAAAAATAACTATCGTTGGGTAGCAGCCGAGGGCAGCGCCGTGCAATACGTCATACGAGATGTAAGTATTACATTTTGTAACTAGATAATTATTTGAGAACCATTTTGTTCACGTTTTAAATGGTCCTAGTTACGTTTGTTGATTCAGGATAGGATGGTGGAAATTAAAGAGATTGTCTTTTGTATGCAAAAAATATCTGGTTAGCCGGTTCTTAGCCACGAAAATTCCTTTGGTAATACAGTGATAACCCATAACACTATGGAGAATTGAAAGTGATCAAATAACATCACACACTCAAATATAATCACTAACATCATCCGTAGATGAAATAAAACAAACACTGTAACAATTTTAACTACATTTTTCTATTACCAGCCGGACGACGCTCTATTCTACCTGAGCAACATGGTAGCAAGTAAGAGGGCACAGTTCTTTAATGTCCAGCGTGATAGCGACTTCTTGCCGCTAGTAAAAGGAGGATCCGTTCTGGTAAAGGAACAGATCGGCATAGACAACCTGATGTACAGTGACTACTTGACGAAAGCAAACGAAGGTGTCGATGAAACTGACAGATGCACCTACGTCGTCGCACCGAATGCCTTTATGAAGAGGTTGAGAGGATTCGCGTACCCTATCAATACTACGTTAAACATAGTGTTTGATAAAGTGTGAGTCATCAATTTCGTTCGTTGATTGCATGTCTCAAATTTAGTCATCCTATCCTTTCTTGAGCATAAGCATGAACATAGGTTCACGAAGGCTACACACTTATAGCCTGTCACTATGGTTTCCTTTGTCATAGATGCCACGTACAACACAAAGTCTTAACCAAACACAGAATAGAAAACGTTTTTAACCGAACTCAATTCGACCTTCTAAATCTAACGATAACTTAACGTTTAACTGAGCAGAAGCAGCAGACTACGTTAGCACTTTTCATTTGCTGACGTAACAATTGTAATAAGTAGTTAAATAAGTTCCATCCATCTTTCTAGCCTCATGCATCTTCTCCAAGCGGGCATAATAACGTTCTTGGAGCACAAAGACTTGCCTGCCACTAAAATATGTCCCTTAGACCTGCAATCCAAGGATCGTCAGCTCCGGAACAGTGATCTCATGATGACGTACATGATCATGGTCATTGGGTTAGCTTCTGCTGTCGCCATCTTTATTGGGGAGGTGAGAATGACTTATTAATTTAATTTTTAGGTCCTATTCAGATGTTTGAAAAGGACGAGACGATTCTGCAGATAATGCTGATCAAAAACATAATAATTTATGGAACAAAATCTTAAACTCCAGCATGAATGTAAATTTCGTAGTTACACTTAAATACTTATTGATTTATCATTCACAGATGTGTATGAAGCGTTCCATCCGTATCAAGAACCCATGTAAAGATAGAAAACTGTTTAAAATTAAAAGGAATAAAAACATTAAGTTCAAAGATTACGACGATAGCCATCCTCCACCTTACGACTCTCTCTTCGGTACTAACGCTCGGTACAAAATAAATGAGAAATCGAAGAGAGAGATTGTTAATGGCAGAGAATACTGGGTTGTAAACACAGTTAATGGAGACACCAGGTTAATTCCAGTAAGGACTCCCTCGGCCTTTCTGTACCGTTAACTTTCGATTAAATAAAACAACTACTTATAAACAATCTGTGGCTAAAAAACGTTCTCACCAAATACGCACCAAAAGGAACATTTGAGCGCTTGTTTGATGCTTGTAAAAAAATAAAAAAAAACACATTAGTATCTTTTAATTAGGATAAGGTTAAGTTAATGAATAATTATTGGTATGTAATTTATTATGTTGCTGCTTTGTTCTTCGTACGTTTAAAATATAAATCTTATTGAAATAACAGATATTTCTCTTATTCTTTTACATCCCAAACTTCTAGATTAAATTATACCACTGGAAGGCGAAAGGATCAAAGAATTAATTGCTATAAGCGAGAACACTGAAAAATCACGCGCCGTGGAGGGAAAACGCCGCAATTTTGAGGTTATTTTACGACGTAAATAAGTAATTAAAAATATTTTATTAAAAAATTACCTGTAATATAAACGTATTCATGTACAACACACTGTCGTGTCAATGATACTGGTATACAGATTTTTTTTATTTGGAATGAGGCACATTTGAATAGAAAACTTTTTGTCTCTAACAGTCCATACCATCCATGGCGTTATTTTTTTCTTAGACGTATCAGCTTCCTAGCAAATTATGTAATAGGTGTTTTTGTAGTCCTAAAAGAGTTTCTACTTAGACCTTGGCTTAGATAGCCCAGTTTATTAGCAGTAGAGTCAAAAGATGTAATGTCTAAAAAAGGCTGTAATATAACACGTAGCATATCACAATCAACAGTAATAAATGAAAAATAAAGAGGATTTACCTATTTACAATGGAAATACGTAGATACTGCTAGAATACCGTACCAATTTGAATTAAATTTAGATTGAATCATGTAAGAACCTACTTATATTACCTATGTATACTTTCGGTTAAAATTTTATTAAACTTTAATTATGTCCCAAACTACTTTTTTTTATATGTCACGTTTTTGATGGCCTTCGAAACCAATGATACCTATAGGTACCTGCTTAATAACTATCTATGACAAAAGCAAACAAATTTTTGTATTCAACAACTCATGAAGTCATGATTGCTGTGAAATTACAAGTTACGATCATGTAGAGAAAAATCTGTTTACTCAATCGCATAATTATTTTTAATTGTTAGATTCGAAAAAATACCATGAAGGCTACAGCCTTATGGAGTATCATCCATTGGACTTGGTACGATGTTGTGCATCAATGTACTTAAATTATTCATGTAATTCGAAATTTCTCAATAATGAATGGTATAGAACTCATCTTAAGCACAGTATGCAATGTTACAGTATGCGAGCCGAATGCAGCAATACCTCCGATGCCTCCAGTCGGTAATGTTAAATCCATTATTAAACGGTTTTAATTCAGCGCAATTAAGCCAGTCACATCTTTTTTTGGGTCAAACTAGTAGGTACCTATTCCAATTTTACCCCCTTTCTATGGATGATTGATTAAATTATTTTGTGTTATAATTTTCGTGTGACGGCAATACGATTATTATAGATAATTGTTATAAAAATATTATAGATAATTGTATTCAGATTTATAGTAAATCTTACCTACATGGCTGCCATCACAAAATAGCAGATTATTTTTACTACCAGTCTGTAGATATACTGTCCGCAAACTAAAAGGCTTGTGTAATAGAAAACAGAACACCATGTAGAGAAGTCAAAGATCGTTGCCAAATTAAAATTTGTTTTACCCAGCAAAAGCATTATTGTTATTCAACAGGATGTACCGAAGCGGCAAATTATATTGCCTTGAATTCTATTACCTCATATAGGTATCCTAAAATGTTTCTGCATTTTATTATATTTTAAGCAGTAGAAACTGCGGTGCTGCAATTCTATGAACTTTTATTTTATCTGTATTTGTCCTAAATTACTGAACAAAATATTATTTTCAAGTCCAATTTAGTGTTCCATCTGTGAAAATCCACCGAGCCTGGGACGCCAGAACTGCGAAAGAAGCGCTTAACGGGAAACATTTTAGAGTGGGTACTTTTGATGTAAGTGTAATTTACATTTTCTTGGATCTTCACGCTCAAATATCTAATTCTTCGTAATTTTATTTAATTGAACTGTTTAGAATAGGACAAGAACGGCCATTTTTTATTTCCCCTATTGCCAACATGACGGCAGTTAATATACGAAGAAATCATGAAGAAATGGTGTTTTTCAAGAAACTCGATAAAACTTCGCCGAGATTCCTAGCAGGGAACTGCAAAACTGCAATTGTCTTAATCAATCCCACATTATTGTGCTAGAAGTAGCATAATAATCAAACAACATAACATAATGTAACATTTTCAGGACAGTTTTCGAAGTTGGGTTGAAGTTGATGATGACGGCAAAATAATTGGTAAAGGCTTGTCTTTCGGAATACTTAACCTATTATGTAAAGTACTTAATTTTAGTTACGAAGTTGTATTGCCACGCAATTATTCCGATATTCGAGACAAAAATACAATGGAGCCTTTATTGGTTGAAGCATTAATTGAAAACGTAAGTAGAAAAAATTAAACATTAATAATATACCTACTATTATTTCGAATGTTTATATTACATACTACTATATCAAAATATGCGATTCAGTAAGAGTTGTATGGTAACGAAAGCAGTCAGCGCCAGATACAAGTATGGAATTCATTTTATATTAAATTTTAAGTTACAAATTTGACAGAAAATAGATATAGCGGCTGCCTTCATCACTTTTACAATGGAGAGAAAGGACTTAATAACATTTGATTTGGAATTGGACACAGTGAACTGTTTAACGTTAAGTGAAAAGCCGTTGCAGCCTATTGACACTTGTACACTGCAACCTTTTGATGTAAATGTATGGTGAGTATGCATTGTGTTATAAAGAAGATTCGCAAGAATTTAATTTTAAAAAAATCAGCACAGATTTACTGGTGAAGTCATTTTAGCTATGTGGTTATTTAAAAAATAGGTCAAATAATTTTTTCTGCTAAAATTTTAATTAAGGATCACTTTTTAATGACAGACGATTTTTGTTTAGTTTTTTACTATCGATTTTAACCATTTCCGGCGTTTCACTGCAGCTATTTTCATTATCTTCTAGATCTAGTCTGAAAAAATTGTTGTTGTTCCTCAGGTGCTGTTTCTTCTTAGCCCTAATACTATACGTCGCTTGTTTAGTGCTCCTAACACGACTACGCTCAAATTTAATCAACGATGGCGAGAGGCCTTACACGCTGAATTCAAGTTTATCGTACGTGTGTAGAGTTGTGGTTGAACAGGATATTCGGCATAAACCTAGGGCCAGTTAGTTGCAATACTTTTATTTCTTAAATTTTGAATGCACCTATCCTAAGTGTTGGCAATATTGACTGACGACCGCGCTAGGTAATAAAGGACTGCAATTGACTTCCACGTGGATTATGGATGACGATGCTCCTATAAATTGAGCTACGTGGACTACACGCTACCTCTCCAGTGGGGTCAATTCCGACGTAGACTGTAAGGTATTAGGCCAAAGTCATAAAATAGAAGGGATTTTAATGGTTAAGGCAGTCCTTCAGACGGCCGAGTCACATATAACCGCGTCAGCCGGCAGACAGGTATGCCTAAATCATTATTTTTCCTTCTGATCTGGTCCATTGGCTGCCGTTTCCCTGTCGCCTTGTCTATAAGTTACCGTTTTGAAATTAATTGGTTGAGGTTGAAGTGAGGTTATTTCTAAAGTACCTAGGTGACGTTACTTGCTATAGTATTTTTTGGGTAATTTACCATCAGCGTAATTTATGCATACCGTAGTACCTACCTATTAAAACTTTTGTTATCTTAGGTATGACTCGAATATTAATGATAACATGGTTATTATTCATGAATCTGGTATCTAACCACTATTTGGCGTTTCTCTCCGGCCAATACACTGTTACCTCAAATTCTCGGCGAGAAGAGAACAAGAAGCACTTGCAATGGATGATTGAATCCGGAGTTGAGCTGGTGATTATACGATTTATTCAAAATTGTAAATGTTAAGGTATTTTTTTATAACCTGATGCGGGAAATCGACCAGACAAGTCATCTGATGGTACGTGATCACCACCACTCATGGACATTAGCAACTAGGTTGTGTCACCAACTCGTAGCTGGCCAGAAAGGAACGATGGACCCGCTTCTTGAAAGACCCTATGTCAGCAGACTGGGAACACCGATATGAGGAGTTCAGTCCACAGTTTACATGTTTCTAGTAAAAGGTGTGTGTTTCCAGAAGGTTAGGATCTTAGGATGAAAGTGAGACTCGGTGATGGAAGTTCACCCGTTATTTAGACTAAGTAATTACTCTACTCTTTACTCTACTCATACAGGATTTGTATTTACAAGACGTGACGTCATCAGAGCAATAATAGTCTTGTGTGTTTTAGAGTTATTTTTGGAAAAAATTGGTCTTAAGTACAAAATCAGCGAGTAACACACACATAAGTGATCGCTGTACAGGATTGTTTAAACACCTGATCTTTATACCTGTAATTTTTGTCCCTTCAAGGATTATGAAAACATTTCTAAATGTTATTACAAGCTGTCTCTAGATCAATTTCTGACGCGGCCAAGCGGATTTGCATACCCTCGGAATTCTAGTCTACATACTTTTTTTGGACCTATGTGAGTATTAGAATAATCTATCGTTATTTAATAACTCTCTTTAAATTAAAAAATAAATGAATTTGTAACAAATATCTATATCTATACTACAAAATAAAATTGAAGTGTCTGTTTGTAATATTAAAATAACCGCTTTTTACTTTATGCATACGTATATATACACGATACACATACCGAAATGACATTTAAAAAAATGTTTGTCTGTCTGTCTGTTTGATCCGGCTAATCTCTGAAACGGCTGGACCGATCTTGACGGGACTTTCACTAGCAGACAGCTGATGTATCAAGGAGTACCTAACTTAGGCCACTTTTTTTTACTTTCGTTTCGGCGTAGGTTTCCCGAAGCGAAGCGAGGGCGGGTCCACTAGTTTTAAATAAAATTTTGCTATAAGGAAGTCTCATATACCTACTTCGTAAATAGTTCAGTCATTACATACTACATTGCAGAGTAAGGAGATTGTATCAAACTGGGTTACTGAAGGGAGTTTATGGAGAATATATGCAGTTTGGAAGAAAGATGTGTGCAAGTATATTACGTTTAGCCTTTACTGAACATTCATTGACGGTGGTTGATTTGGCGGGTTTATATTATGTATGGATGACGGGTGTAGTGGCAGCGTTTGTCGTTTTCATCGTAGAGGTATAGATGTTACGGTAAATGTGAATAATTCAAGCACTTAAGGTAATCAACTAGTACCCAATAAAGACAGTGATAGTAATGTAATTTTTTTTATAGACGTTAAGTCAGGCAAGCGATTAGACGGGTCACTTTATGGTAAGTGATATCCGCCACCCATGGACATTAGGAGCGTCAACAACTCCTATATACTTATTATTTTTAATTTAATGACCTCAATAATTTCAATCCCCTTTCTGTGCAATCATTTCGTCACATTGACCGTAGGTTAGCGTTAGGCACAGATAAATCAAGAACTTTTAGTGTCACCGTTATTTTATTTCACTAGATATTATTTTTGTTTCGTTAGATTAAAAAAAAGTTTACATCTAATTGCAGTTGATTTTAAGCAAGTTTAAAAGGCCAGACGACGCATTGCCGTCTGCGACAGTTTCGGAAGAGTTAGACGACATAGTAGTCGACCAAGACTTGGAGCTGCATACCTCCGGCTCAGAGACCTCTCGTCAGCAGAGTGCTCAGTTCCAACATAGAGTAGTCTCTCGCTCAGAGACATCTGATCAGCAGAGTCTACGGTTCCAGCAAAGGATAATGAACGGTAGGCGGTATCTCGTGGCCAGGACGGAAGAAGGAAATGTTAGACTTGTCCCAGTTAACACGCTTTCGGCTTTACTATACAATTTAGAACTGTATGAAGCTTAAAGAATTCATATGAATTATGCACTACCTGTTTTTAAAAGTATTACACGATTGCATAAAAAGTTAAGCTAAAATGTCATACTTAACTCCCTCTCCAACATTTAAGCACAAGTTTTCCAAAGAGACATAGCGACTCGCATTTTGGTTCCAATCTTTATCTAGAATAATAGGTACCTAAGTGTTAAAACTTTTATTGCACTTTTAGTATTAGATGTGAATTATATATCCTTATAATTATCAAGTCATTGGATTGTATAACACCACATCACACCATATTACAATGACTCGTACTGTGGTATGTGTAAATGGTAACGTTGTAGTCACTGAAATAGCATGTTGTGTTTATAATGTTTCGTTTTGTAGTGTAATGTATTATTTAAAATCACCGCTAGATTTAACTTTATGAGTACCTACGTGTAATAAATAAAACACAAATTATAATATGCATTTTTATTAACCGTGAAAATACACTTCCACAATTGTTCTAACATCCAAAATCATCAACATCGTCCGCATCCACTTACTCCATACTTAATTATAAATTTATTTAAATAAAAAGTAATCATGTTTACCTCACGAACGACGTTTCGTAAATATTAACAATTTTATAAATAATTTAATTTAATAAAAACGTTCACTTTGGCAAAACGTCGTAAAGTGGGTACTTACAATAAATCACAAAAGCTGCGCCCGCATTCATAAAAGTAACGACAAACATATTTTTGTACATGGATACGTGAATATACATTTTTAGTATTTACTATTAAGCCTCAGTTGGATGGTTTGTGGTTATATCCAAAACTATAGTAAATGAATTTATGAAGATCTATACTCTGTATTTAGTGTTACGAAATAAATTTGGCCATAACTACGATCCACGCAACTGTATCCAAATATACATCTCGTAGTTACTATACTAAAAATGTATACATTCCGCGATCATAATAGTTAAAATCATATTAGACCTAAATACTTATTGAGCAGAAACTGTCCTACACAACTGAAATAACAATGTATTACCAACAACGTGTACGAATTCCGCAACTACAAATATTTATTTTAGACTAACATATTTCCGATATCATAACTATTTTTACTAATAAATTAACAATATAACAATTAAACTACGATTGTATAAAATTGATACGTAACAAAATTATATAGAAAATTCAAATACAAATGTAGCAGGATACATGATACAAAACTGATTATTGTATTTTTATAAATACTTGTACAAAGTTTATTAATTGTGGCGGTCAACTACATCGTTATTATTGAATAAAATTTACAAACCATATCAATGGGTGTCCTTTGAACAATGTTATAGACAAAGTATAGAAATGAAAGCATTGGCTATTAAGACATAACATAACGATAACAGCGAGCTAGATTATACAAAGAACTATCTAAATGTTTAACGTACTACAAATTTAACATGATAGAATGCTAAATATAGGTTATATATGTTTCAAATTATTGGATTTTATATGAAAGATTTACTGTTAATGTCGAAAACTTCTGGTAATAAAATAACTAACAATACATACTTGCTTTAGTAGCCAGAAATAAGGTAAAGAATCCTTTGTTTTAGTAACGGTCAGAACTGTATGGAGATAGATTTAAACAAATTCAAATTAGCGCCATCTATACGCAGTTTATGCACCAATTTTCTTACAAAGAAAACGCATTATTTGTAAGTGAACCATCTTGAATTATGCTATACGATTTGTTGTAAATCTTTGTCAATGTCACGACCACCGTATCATTGCGACAAACCACATCAGATGTCGATAAATATATTGAAACATGGTAACAAACACTTTAACCTTATTACCTTACCTCGACTTACCCTATTTTTAGTAGGACGCAATTTTTTACACTAATAATTCCCAGTCATATAACGTTGTTTTAACTATTACAGAATTAAATTTTAAACAGGCCTCATGTTAGTGACGTTAGTGCTTAGTTATGAATGCGCTAGAAGCACGGATGAGTCAAATTTTTCATTTCATTTCGTATATTTAGAACGCTACTTTTCACGTCTTTCCATAGAATAAAATGGTATTTTTTTAAACATAAATAATATATGTATATAGAAGTATTACATGAAATTCACAATGGTTAAAGAGAAAGGACAAAATAATTTGTGTACCAGAAACATAATTTATCATTATTGGATTCCCAAAAATGTTTGGTCCCAAATTGACCCAGCCGTGCTTCTAGAAGTAATCATTTGGAACTACTAAAAATATTTTATTACATATTCAGCGTATCCTCTAACCATTTATTTGTATGTATGTAAAATTTTCGCGTACATTGTTCCATACGATCCTAAAATGCGTGTCACACTGTATCCTGTTATGCCAAACCAAAAACTACGCCCAATATGATTTCATGCTGCGATTTTCTATAATTTTTGCTACTTATCTACAGATTATTGCAACGCGTAACCCGCACATATCTATAGTATGTATATATGTATATATTATACCAGTAACTAAAACGCTATCATTCTTTCGTTTCTACTTAAAACTACGAATCAAGATCACATTCGTTAAGTATAAGAAACGGTTTGAAATCAACTATATCCTCTATATTTTCTAAAAATGCACACTATATTTTTGGTTTACACGGTGATTATTGCACCTTATTATTTATTGATAAATATACAAATTTAAAACATCTACAATATTTTTTTCATTCTGTTTAGTTTAAAATGAGGTGAGGGGATAAAAAGTCAAAAAATTACAAATAAAAAGTTTGTCTCGATCGATTAGAATTCAATATAATAATAATAATCATAGTTATATATTTGTTATCTAATGCCCAATGTTTTGGGTTGATGTAGATAGCGTATTGCCCATCATAAATATTGCAAAAATAAGCAGAATCAGAGTGATCAAAGTTGTGCTAAAATTATTTTACATAAAAGTAATGATTTGACTAAAATTCAATCACCATGATTGGAAGAATTTGAAAAGATATCATTTATTTATAGCATTGTATTTGATGTGATTTTAAAATAAAATAAAAACATTAATAAATAGCAAACTTGCAAAGTTTCGCGGGTTTATTGAAGTTAAAAACTTAACTATACAGTACTAAATTATTAAATATAATATTAATATTACTTAAAGATAAAGTATATAAAACGACATTTGTATGTTACACATGAAATAACTATCTATTATAGATAAATACCAAAACGTATTAAAATAGAAAAACTAAGAACGTTTCAAAAAACATGCAGTATGTATATGGTTTAAAAACATCTAACGTATGTATGTAATTGTACTTTGAAATATTTTATGCTAGTCGTAGAATTAAACATGTACGTTACAATGAAAAATTCCCAACAGTCTTATTGTTCTTTATCGGTTTGAAAACGGAACAGACGTTTTTTTTTAATTATTTCCTTTTTATATTTAGCTATTAAAATACAGTGAAACTTACAAACGACTTTATACAATGTGCAATTTAAGAAATTGAGGATTATTAAAAACGATTTTATGTAGTATGAAGAGTTATGCGTCAGTACAGTATTATTATTAAGATATTACATAGATATTGCAGTATTTTTACCCAATATAAAATACTAAAATAACACAAACAGTATATAGTAAATACTAAATGTAGAAACATCAACAAATGCTTTCAAAAATTCATTATGTTTAAATAATGATTATTTGATATTTGATTTGATTAACTAGAGGCAAAATCAGTGGTCGTATTTCGACCATAAATTTTGCGCTGTTGCGGGTTATGCAACCCAGAGACAGTATTTTAATTTTTAAGTTGACTCACTATGTAATTACTAACAACAAGAACCTTGATTCTTGAAATAAGGTTTTATTAATTACAGTTTATTGTATGACATTTAAAAGGTTAAGAAATATTTCGAGCTAACTCAAGCTTAATTCTTCATACATACATCACAATTATATTAGAAACGATCTACCCTGACGTGAGGTATCGACTGCATTCATTGTTTTCACCTTTACACCATACATATTACCACTATCAAAACCTTTTTTGGTATAATTACCATTCAACATAATTATCCTTTATTACTTGTGAAATACTTAACTCTAAGAACACATTGAATTCGCAACACAGTGCTCAGTGATCCGAATCTAATTTATATTATATTAATTATTTATAACAATATATTTAATAATTTATGTTATCGTTCTATCGCAATGCATTTGATCAACTTGACAGAATTAATCTACACACATGTCGTGTGACTAAGTTGGTAAGTTTAATCCTTTCAAAATAAGTGGGAATAGACAGTGTCTAAAATTCTAGCGTATTAACTAATCTTAACGATTAAATTGACGCCCTTAATACATACATTATGACACAATTTAAGGTGCAATTCCGCAGAGCGACGGCTTGCTTTTAGTCGCGTCTAGCGAAAGCCCACCTTAACATTTAACACTTATTTTAATACGAAAAAATCCGCAGTCGGTGATCCAATATTAGGAGCTTACTTTGTGCGAGTGATTTAATAAATGCTGAATTTCGGAAAGGCGCATATAGATAGGTTTGCAAAAATTACCGTGCTTTCAAGTGATCAATAGTGCGATAGAAGGTTCGTGTGTAACAGGCTTTATACTTAATTCGTATTAATATATCTAGTTATATAAGTTAAGCATTTAACCATGTCGAGTAAGCAGTAGTTTATTATGATGGAATAAACCACTTAATATTTGTATCATTCACTAGATGCTTAGGATTAGTCGACAATATATGCATTGGCTTTTATTAAAAGTAATTAAATAGTTCTACGAAGTACAGCTGTTTAAATACTGTATAATACATGTTTACCGCGAATACATGATATAGAAATTGGTTGAATCTATAACATATTGTGATAGGTACAAAACATTATGTAATATGTATGAATCCATTAGATAAAGATTGTGGACTGAAATGTTAGTTTCTACTATAGAGGTTTAATTCCAACTCTCATATTGTTAAAGTGTTTGAAGGAGACATAAAAATAAAGGTGTAACATTCTGCAGTCCCAATCTTTATTAAATGTAATAATACGTTGCATTAAAATTGTTTTAAATTTGCCAAATTTATACTACTTTATATAACTTATAACCATTTATCGCGCATCAACGTAATATAGTATCTGCGGCTCAGTCGCAATCATCGATCATGTGTCATAGTCGCACGTCTTTACCGGCCATCGCAACCGCACGCCGCAACCGCACGCCTCAACCGCACGCCTCAACCGCCCATGTCAACCGGCCACGCTAACCGCACACGCACACTCGGCTCCGAGAACGTCCGATA
>LGAG01000158.1:439023-453537 GCA_001278395.1 Lerema accius
TGTAGTCCCAATCTTTATTAAATGTAATAATACGTTGCATTAAAATTGTTTTAAATTTGCCAAATGTATACTACTTTATATAACTTATAACCATTTATCGCGCATCAACGTAATATAGTATCTGCTTCTCAGTCGCAATCATCGATACGTCATAGTCGCACGTCTTTACCGGCCATCGCAACCGCACGCCGCAACCGCCCATGTCAACCGGCCACGCTAACCGCACACGCACACTCGGCTCTGAGAACGTCCGACCGTGAAGTATTGTAACTACTGCTTACTTGTGGAGCGTGGTTGTATGTCCGGCGGCAGTTAGCTGGCGGCGGCCGGGACCGGCGCCGGCGCCGGCTGTCACACGCCGAGACGAGCCTCCAGCATCGGCGACGGCAGCAGCGACCTGGAAACAATAAACACTACTTACTAACTGGATTACTAGTCTATACTAATATATAAAGCTGAAGAGTTTGTTTGTTTGTTTGAACGCGCTAATCTCAGGAACTACTGGACCGATTTGAAAAATTCTTTTAGTGTAAGATAATACATTTGTCGAGGAAACCTATAGGCTATATAACATCACGCTATGATGAATAGGAGAGGAGCAGCAAAACCAGAAGCGGGAAAATTACGTGGGCAGAGCCGCCGGCCACTTCTAGTATTTAATAACGGGATACACCTGCACTACACAACACAGTCCTATTTTCTAGTCCGTGTCTTAAAGAACCTCATGTCAATTGCTTCAGATAGAAGGTTAATAAAGTTAATAGAAAAATAAAAAACCGATTGCTAAGCATTTTTTTTGGGCGATTGAAGGCACAATAATAAAAGAAAACATTACAATACTCCCACAGTTCTGACAAATCAAGCGACACCTCACAAGTTAAAAACAGCCAAGCCAATTGGACTATAGACTGTACCAAAGACATGGACTTACATACATACATTGGCTCGAAAAAGGTTAACAACCATCTTGCACATTTATAAAGAAAGCTTACCCGCATTCCAAGGCATCAAGGTTTCTAGCGGAGTTGTTCCCCTGGTTGCCAATGTTGGAGTTGACAGACTCCGCCCTCGAGCCCATGTTGCGTTGTCGACACAGGTACGGCGTCATGGCCGGCGACGGAGTGCTTTGTTTCTGGAAAATACGCACCAATGTAACATTACCTTTATATTTTTTAAGTGTTGATCCAGTTTTGCAGAATCGATGGTAATCGTTTATGTCCATACTAACTAGTATTATAAACATGAAAGTCTGTTTCTATAGACGATTCGATTTCAATAAATTTTAGCGTAGAAATAGGCCAGAACTTAAAAACGGTAGTCTGCCTATTTTGTGAAAATAAAACTGGATGGGACTGAAACATTTCAATACCATTTTTTCAGTGTACTAACTTTATATTTCAGTGACTCATTATAATTAGAAAGTCACCATTTTTTTAAACTGTCATTTCGACCAAATTACATGTCGATTTATATCCTTTGCATAAGCTTGAAAATAATACCTACCCATCTGAATGTATTTAAACTATCTGGAACAAGTAGGCATACTTTCTGCAAAACTGGACGTATCTCAATTACAACCTCAATAAGCTGATCGATATTAGCATGAAATATAAATCAAAAAGCTTGTCTAATGACCAAAAGCTAAGACAGTACATTAATGACGACATTAAAATGATTTCCACAAATCTTCAGTTGTATACGCTGAAGTAAAATGCACTGAATTGCAACAGACTTAAAGTTTAATTTCGAACGTAAACGATCAGATAGTGAGGCGTAAATGGTAATCATTCAAAATTCAACAGTACGCGAAGAAGCACAATGTATTTACATAAAAAAACAATGCACGATCAACAAAATATCATCACTATATTCTACTCGAATGATTCATTTCTATTCACATATTCAAATATGATAAATGTATCCCATATGAAAACCACAACTCGAAGTACATTTGTGTAAATGATATTACATAGTTTACTCTGATATATAATGACATATAAGGCATCTATTTGATAAAAACTAAAATGTCCCACACTCAAATCCCTACACACAACCTAGTATGAATTAATGTGCAAAATTGATAAAGATACATTCCCCTTATCAAAGCATTCACCAACCCACCAAACGACATATTTATACAATATTTTTATTACCTTTGAGAACGTGATACGACTTCTTATTTGCAGTTTTAATGGCGTTTACTTTACGAAGACCATGTGCTAAGTCTTATATGACGTCAATCACTAAAGATGCAGTTAGTATTTTACAAATTATGTATTTGTATATATGTATATTACAAGTTGCCTGGTAATAAGAAAAGTTCTGAGGTATAAATGAAGCAATTATTCATTCAAATGCACACAAATTTGTATAATCATGGTCATACTTTAGTGAATAAGATCATGACTAAGTTGTGCTAATTTTCCACAAAACTTAAGGACGTCTATAACCAATATCTAATAGAAGCAGCTCCACTCATATCTACAGTAGGATTGGTACTATTGTCGTCGATAAAGCTCAACTAACTTCACCGATTATAAACCTATCAAATTCCTTTTTTAGTATTTTCATTGCAACACTAACACTATCCTTAGAAGGTAGGTGTGGCTAGGTAGGTAATTCTAATACAAATACTACCATTAGAATTTAATTACATCCTATGGATGTTTAATAGTAGGGACTTGGTACTTTAGAGTCAAGAGTTGTATGACATGTTTCATGTAATATGTAACAAAATATGATCTACCAGGGTTAAGTATATCTTAATCAGACATGCTCTAATGATTACGTTATATCACAAAGGTGTACAGCTTGGTACTTAAGAGGATATTATCATCCAATTGACTCAAAAATAAACTTTGTTACATTGGAATTAAGGTAGAAAATCATCTACAATTTTTTACTTTAAAATCTATTATATAAGAAGTTCTACAAGGTTTGCCAAAATTATTCTAAGCTATAGAATTAAAAAGAAAAAGGCGTTGTAAAAATTGTTTCCGATTTTTAATTTATTTTCAACATTAGATATAACAATATAAAACTTGTCATGATTTAACTGGTTCATAATAATAGGTAAAATATTCAAAGTAAAAATAATAGGAACACGGTATTATTACAGTTAGCACACTGAGCCGTTTGTGGTAAAACTCTTCAAAATATCACTTGACTCCTGTGATCATAATATCTTCACTCAACGGTTCCATCTCCTTAAAACATTATCGAATCCTTACTGTTTCTAAACTGTAAAACTGTAAATAAAAAAAATATATTTTGCCTAAGACATATAAATGAAACATGTTTTAAGATTTTAACGTACCTAGGTTGCTTCAAAATTATTGTTAGGTACAAATTACTTCATTCGTTTGATAATAATACTGAGCCTTTTTTGGCACAAAATACTATAAAAAAAATCGATTTTACATTTAAAACATATTAAACTAAAACAATTTCCTATAAATAGATTAATTTATTATTATATTCATCGGTTACACTGCCCCCTACCTCATTGATTTAATAAAATAACGTTAATTTTGATACTTATAAACGTGTCATAACTTCCTATTAACTACTGGAATGGCTAAAAATAACAATAAGTGCATATTGTAATAACATTACATACTTAGGATGACTGATAGTGTTATCAATAACATCCTTATACACTCTTTTATATATAATCGGTGGTTATATAATTGTCTATACATAAGGGTCGCTTATATTTCGCGCACGTACGCCAATGTTTAATAAGACAATGTGCGCACGCGATTCTGTCTGTGTATAAAAATAAACTTTGTTTAAGAATCACTCCTGCTCTTTCACTTTATCGTGAGTATATAATTGTATAAAAAATGTCCTTATTTTGCACCTAAATGATTGTTAGTGAGTCTTTATTAGGAACTAATAAACTTTTACTTTTTTAATACAATTTATCGTTTTTTTTCGTTTAGACTCTTATTTCAAAAATATTTTCGGACTGACTTTATTTAGACAACTATTGTCTATAGATACTAAATAGTTATTATTGGATAACAAAAGATATTCATGCATTCAAAACGAAAAACTGGAGCTATTTTGTGTCAAACAAACAGAAAATTACTACTTAATTTTTTTTATATTATTCAAGTAGTAACAGAAACTTTAAAAATAGGTTTTGTGATACCTGATTATTATGATAATACCGATCAATGATTACTGATTGATCAACGATAAAATATTCACGTGTGTCTTTCATAATATAAAAAAAGTTGAGTGCTCAATTAAGATATTTATAAGTGTACTTATAACACACGAGTGTCTTAGCATATTTATATTATTGTAATGTGAATAAAAATTGATAAGCAGATAAACAATCGACGAAGTAGCAACATGAATCATTTTATCTTTTGATTTCTTGATTGTCGTGTTTCTACCGAGTATATCTTTCACTTAAAGGTACATTAAGATTGTTGCTTCTACTCTTTGATAAATCTGTGTGATCAAAGGTAAAGTAAATCTGAAATTTAGGTAAAGTCTTAGCACAGTTAAAGTAACAGTACCTAAAGTAACAATAAAGTAAAGGGTAAAGGAAAATAGAAAATTTAATGTACTAAGTAAATTAAAGATAAAGTAAAATTAAAGTAAATATTTAAAGGTAAAAACAAGATAGGTAAAGTAAGTTAGTTGCTACTATGTAATAAATCTGTACCATCAACTTTCTCTCCTTAACTGGCACAATGGTTAAAAGCATTGTCAAATTTTATTATTAGTCTTCTATTATTTATTTTAGAGGTATAGCTATTTATCAATTATAATTTTTAACTTGATTCTGTGTCTAATTTTACACTATCATTTTAATTTTACAACCTAAATACAACTGAAGCTTCCATGATCGAATGTCGATAACACTAATTAGAGCGACATTAATTAAAATAGGAGAGCTCTCAGCGAAGCGACCCAATTTTCCATTCGAATGATCATTCGTAAAACATACGGGACAGGCTACTGGTAAACAAAATATAAAATAACAAATATAAAGTGTACTGATTAGCTAAAATTTCCCACGTCTACGTGGGAAATACTTAATAAAATGTGTAATGGAAACTCGATGTATTTAAAAAAAAAATGTATACAAAAAAAAACTTGATGTTAATCGCTATCTTTCGTTAAACGTAGAACTTAAGTTGAATTTTTGAAGTGAATTTTAAATGACCGCTCTCACTGCTAAGATAGTATTTATTCCAACTACTCATCCAGTATTTTATATCTTTGCTTATGGTTCTAACTTATTATAAACGAAAACAATCATAAGTATATAATAGGTGGATTAAGTCACCAGATATTGAGCGTTCCCTATTACCTCTAATCATTTTCCCTTCGACAATTATTTTCTTATTTCCTGGCGATTAGTACTTTATTAAATAGCAAAAAAAACTTAAAGATACATTCACTTTTAGAGCTCTAACTATAACCTTGAAATAAACCTATATCAGCGACATAAATAAGTCTAGAAAAAAAATATTGAAAGAAAAAAAATATTTACAAAATAATGCTCCAAACATCTAAAAAACAAGTTTATCAGAAACACAAACAAATATAAGAAAAAAAATTTTGAAAACAAAAAAAAAATATTTACAGACAAATATAGGGTTGTCAACTAAACGATTGCAGATTACTAAGAACAAGAATTACCAGAACACAAAAATCGCAATCACTTAGTTGCCAACCAAAAATGGACCTTAAACCTTAGCTATTAGAACTAGCATCTATGTTAACTACTGGTGTATTCAGTGTCGGTGTTTCTGGAAACTACAGTAGTGTTATGAGGGGTGTTTCGTCTAGTGTTCCCCGTGGCTCACCTGTTGGTTGGGGCCGCAGCACGTCGCGTTGTGACAGAGGTCGTTCGGTGGACAATGCAGCGCGCACGGAGCTTCCGCCGACGCCCCGCTTATTATCTGACGAACACGCTTAGGCTTACTATTGGGTTGGCAACTAAGTAAAATGCGGTTTTTGTAATTCTTTGTCTTAGTAAGATCCGCAATCACTTAGTTGCCAACCCTATGGACCAAAAATATATATAGACGCAGTCTTCGGAACAAAAAAGCGTGGTAGGGAAAAATATAACGTTAATAACAAATGATAAAATTTCTCGGTACATTGCTCGGCAGACCGTACTAGGTGACATACTCACGTAAAACTCTCAGGCGTACAGGTTTCCTCACAATGTTTTCCTTCACCGAAGCAAGTGATGATTAGTTTCTAATACGCACATAACTTAGAGGTACGTGCCGGGGATCGAACCCAGTAACTCCGGTTCGCGAGACCAACGTTCAAACCACTAGGCTATCACTAATGTATTATTTTATGATAATAAACAAAATTGTTTTTTTTTTGATAACGTAGACTTACCTCATTTCCATCTAAGGGCAGTTCAACAAACTCTGGTTGTATCGTTGTCGAGTGTATGCCTTCGTTGTGGAAGAACTCTTTCACTTTCTCGGCTATTTTCATGTATTCGGACAAATTTCTACACCTGTAAACGGAAACAGAGTTCACTAGTACACCAGCTCACAATATGCGAAAATCGTCCAATACCTATACAACGGCCAGAGCATAAATAAACGATTTACTGTTCTCAATGACTAATTATCATTCCTAATTCTTTCCGTTTATATGAAAAATAAACAAACATACACGACTTCATAATGGTTTTTACTGAAAGAAAAGAAAACGCTTGAGTCAATTGTTTTTTTTTTATTGCCTGAAGTGCTGATGGGTCATATTGTGACCATAAAAAAGCACACTGGTGCAAATAGTCTCATAATTTAGTAAGCAATAGTAACCGCCCACACTTCGCTTCAGAAAATCTGTTTCAGTACTTAACATGAAAAAAAATTTCGTGAAAACATGTTCAACACTAAATATCATGATATAGTGGAATGTTACTATAAAAACTATAAGAAAATGGAAAATTAAAAATATAATAGTCTCAAAAATGTTTAGTTTTCTCCAACAATTCTTTCACATAGACTGATTAAAAGACTTTGATTTGACCTTGGAGACCTTGTATATAGGTATTTCAAATTATGATTCAGCAATCAAAAAGGTATTATGCAACCATTGAAACATGTAACAATGCAAGCATGAGGAATTGTAAATTGATTACAGTACGGCTTGCCCAGGAAGTGCTTGTAAAGGACACTGAACGCTTGCACGAAATCAATAAGCTAGCGGCAAAAACCACAATTGGAAATGTTTGAAAACCTTAAATAACATAAAAACAAGGTCGTATAATGAGCTACGATAAATTACTTTTTTATATATGTTCTACGTATATATTATTTTTTGAAATCTCAAGTGGCACCATCACGAAACCACACAAGGAATTCCTGATACGGAAATACAGATGTTTCAGCGATAAATATTATTATTATAATATTGAATCATAAACACAAATGTTATATAAATCACCGTAAAGATTCCGAACATTTCTTCAATATTGTCATATTGTGTTATTCATCCTCATGTTATATGTTATGAGCATGTTATCATTAAACAACGAAATTTAAGATCCATTGTTGTAGAAACAATTCACAACTATACACGACTCAATGATTTTTGCAGTTAATGCGCACGTACGTCTTATGTCGGTCAAATTGCGATAACGGTACAGGAACAGATAAGATAATATGTGCAATAGAAGTCACCTCGGGAAAGGATATGTGTTTATTTTGCTGTAACCTATATGACCCGATTACATTTATTCCCAAGATGATTAAGTTACAACCTAAATTTTATAAAATAATAACAAAAATAAATAATAAATAACTAAATTATAGACATTTAAAACATGATTCATTATTCTTAACTATTGTTTGTTTCGAAGTACTCATTTACTTATTTGTACTATTCGTCACATCGCATATCATTATAAAAACAACTGAGTATCCTATCCCCTCACTTTAAGAGGAGACCCGTGCCTAGCAAACAGACAGTTATGGGTAGTAGTAATGCTTATAATTATGAATATCCAGAACCAAGACAATATTACAACTAAAATCAACGTTAAGCAAATAAATGTTATCAAATATTAGACTAATTTCATAAACAAAGGAAATTACATATTAAAATTTAGAAACATGTAATATAAAATTCACTTCCTCCTTACTCCTGTAGTATACTAAATTAGAAACTTATGACGCGAGTTATAACTGGAAATCAACCCATTTAAGTCATCGTATCTAAAGTAAACAGCGAATCAATCACCAAAATCGACTGTTTGTAGACTTTAAATAGGTCATCTAGTCCTTTTCCAGCACTATCATGCCCTTAAAAGACTGTTGTTATAATTTTATCATCCACACGTGGGAATGTCGTCGCTAACCAAATACTGTGACAGCCGTGTGACGACGACATAACAGACACAAACGGCAACAGATACTGTAGATTAAATATTTGATGATAATCAGTTTCGATGCGAAAATAAAATTCGCAAGATTCGCAAGTTTCGCAAAGCTAACGTCCGCTGAATATTTGGTAACGTACGTATTGATCTTTACATGTAGTCGTTAGTTTATTTGCAACGACGAATAACCTCTGATAAACGGAGGGCGTCAAAATATAGACTTTAATATCCCACGAATGTTACTTTATTATGTCAATGACAAAATTGGCAGAAATGAATTTGAATCACTCATTCAAAATCGTAGGCAACGGACTAACTTGTCGGCGTAGATGTTCTTTTTCTATACAATGGTCGTCTTTAAATCAACAATAAATAATAGATTTTTTATCTGATCGCGCCAGAGAGATGGTTATGTTTTGCTAGCGTATGTATGTATGTATGTCTAATGGAACGCCGAAGGCTTTATAATTTTAGATTTAAAATGTTTTGCACCTAATACTAACAAAAATAGCAGACTAGATGATATTGACCTCAATCATATGCAATATATTACTGAAAAACTATCGACGCAAAAGTGGGTTAGACGTTTAATGCTAAAAGGCATTTAGGTATATGAACAAAAATATACGAGTACATGTGGGCATCACTACTCAATGGAACTATTAATGATTCGATTCTAGATTCGAATAGGTTTCCTCATTTTAAAGGATTTTTCAATATCTTAAGATTAAAAAAAACTTTATTATACTTAAAGCAATAAGTGCGTAAATTACGCATTTGGTAATCAACGCCACGCAGGAAAAGTTATTAAAATTTATCGATGTTTTTACCTTGTATTTTGACATATACCTATACATTATATATATATACCTAGTACCTCTCGTAAGTACTATGGGAAATGGGAAATACTGTAAATATGCCGTACTATCATCTGATATAGGAAAAACATAATAAAAACTAACAGCCAGAATGCATAATATTGCGCGCTGCTTTGGTTCACTGACACCAATTTCTGGGACAAAGACGGACATTTGGACGGCCACCAATATAAATTAATTTTAAAACGATTTTCGAAAACAAACTCCATTCCTCAAATTGTATTTCCATGCGAATGCACTAACTCGTTTCTCAATCTTGCTTTACAATATTGCCAAAGCCTTCGTCTGCATAAAGTTTGAAAATTCCACGTCCGTTACAGGAACGTGAAATTCTATTTTATGAGAAATCGTTCTCTAGGTTTCGTAAGAGATAATCTACTTGAAAATCAGATAAAATTGGCAGGAATCACATAAAAAATCTGCAAAATTTTAAATTCTTAATCATGGAAAATGTTTTTCAGTACAAAATGTGATTTATTTTATTGATTTCAGGAACAGTCAAAATGAAATATTAAACTTAAGAATATTATTTTAAATTCATTTTGGAAAGGTTCCTTATCTTAAAAATATAAATAGTGAAAGCAACCTTTAGTTTTCTATTTACACATTGATATTACGTAAATCTTATCGGATCACAAATAATTATCAAATCTATTCATGAGGTATTTACATAATATTTATCTAACAAATAATAAATTATGTTGATAGTTTGAATATTATTCGACAAAATTGGATATTTTTCCATTACATGCTATTTTATAGTGACTTAATTGCCAATATACTTATCTAAAAAAATATCTAAATCATTTACTTGGACAGTACAGTATCAAATCCAATCTCTTAATTATTTCTTATCTTTACAATTTGAAATATAAGTCCAATCAAATAAGAATATTAATGAAATCGAAATCCAGAATTATTTAAAAAAAAATGATATTTGTGTCATTTTACGACTGAAAATTTGTAATGATTTTTTAACATAAAAAAATAAGATTTTCTTAAACTAATCTTGATTATCTACATAAAACAACTAAGCAAATAGGTACTAATTTTTATATTAAAATTATCGATGTTGTTTTTTCCAAACGGTTGCCGTAGTTTTGTCACATAAAAACTAAGATTTATTTAACATAAAATCAAATAAACTCGGAAAATTGTAATCGTACATAAGTGAGAAACATTAAATAGGTATATGCTCACACCTCACACTTGTAGATAAAAGGAAAACCTCGTAAACAAGTGGCTATATAGCTTATCGAGTCACATTAAAGGCTTTACTTATCGCACTTGTAATTCAACACTAATAGCGAAAATGAGAGCCACGTTTCGAATCAAGAGAACATCTTTTTTTACACACCTACCTATGCAATGCTTCGTGAAATTATATAAAAAAAAATAATCTTGTTATCAATTACACTTTTTATTATTTAAATTAATAAAACATCATTAAATCAATCGCAGAATAAGTAAGAGTTAGTATGAAAATCTAGTACCGTAATATGAGAATACTATATACTATAGAGTAGAGCATTAGCTAAATTCTGTAAGATTAGAGTGAGCTAGTGTCTAAAAAATGTTTTTTTATAATAAAAAATACTCCTATTTCAACGAGTATGTCTTCAAGCAAGCACGTTTTGCATATTATGATATTATTATGTATTGCGACAAACAACAGTTCAATGACCTAAATAACAAAACAGTCTAAAACCTACATAAGCGGATTAGATTATTTTGTATAGCCAATGTTTGTATGACAACGATATCAGCCTTATTATATTTCATCTATAGGAAACAACCTACTACCATAAATATAAATTGTGATAAAACTTCGTCTGCGATAGATTTCTTAGACATTTTTATTTATCCGTATATCTAAGATTACAACATAATTATCAGAGTATTAAAAATTTGCTTCATTTTTATTATTTCAAACGAGATTTATAATTTTTATTTTTTGTAACATATTTTTGAATTAAGCTGAATTCCCATTTCATTTGTAGGAACCTATAGTTAATTTTTTTTTAACTTGTCCTATTTTTAAAAGAAAAACATTTATTTTCAAAGCAGATTCTGGGAATACCTTTTTAAGCATTATGTGATATTGTAACATTACTGGAAAAGTGTGAATAAAATGAAAATATGTGATTCCCGTAACAAGATTTACGTACAACTGCGTACTAAATAGGATAAGTAAAAAAATAGACTGTATATTATAAAAGTCACTACTTAAAAAACGGGTACAAAAAACATACTAATATAATTAAAGTAATGTACCTTTTTACTAAAAACCTTTGACTGAATCATCGTTACGGTCAAATTTACTTTATTATTTTGTCGCGTTAAAATAATTACAGTAAGTTGTTTCGTAGAAATGTGTAAAACGAAAATAAATAAATCTTGGTCACAGTAATTATCGTACTACTTGTAAAAGTAGTGTAATAACAAACAATGATTACTTTGATGTCTAACAAACTTACTACCTTTTGTATTATGTAGTAATGACATTTTGTACATTAACAATCTTGGTACAACTGTACTGCACGTATTTTTCATTAAATTAATATAAATTTATTTTTTCGACTACTGAAGCTCCCTAGCATAATTTTTGAAACAGTATTTTCTTCTAAAACATATTTTTTTTATTAGTTTTTCTTACAAAAATACTTTTTGAATCTAAGCACAATTGGTTGCATGTATATCATACATAATTATAACAAGTCTCAAGTTTATGGTTGAACATAATGAGTAATTTTCGAATTTGGAACCACACATAGCCTCTAATTTCTATAGGGTTGTGGGTGCCCAATTAAGATGCTCAATTCAAAGTTCGATATGACATTTAACAGTAACTGTTTATTTCGTAATAAAATGTACTGTTAGATTACCTAATATGTACTATCCTTACAACTAAATACTATATTCAACCAATAGTGCTCCTAGACCCCGGGTTCATAATCAGGGGTAACTACCCACGTGGGGGTAAATCAGCTATTTTGCGGGGGTAACGAAGAACCTAATTATTAGGACCATATAATTAAAAAATACAAGAAAAACTTACAAGTATTTGTTTTGATAACATTTTAAAGACAGGTTAAAATCAGTTCTAATAGGTCACAGGGGAAAAAATATAGAAAAGGTTAGGAACCACTGTTCTAGACAATCGAGGTGAGTACTAGTCAATACCCTTGTATATCGACAGTGACCTACAAGAAAGCTAACTCTTCCGGTCGCAGAACTAAGGTCATCAACTTCATTGAACACAAGGAACGTGCGCGCGCAAATTAATTTAACCGGCTCGTATCAATGTTGCAATAGGTTAAATGCGACGTACTATGAATTATTCGTGCCAAGTTCAAGCGAACATTGCTATTTGCTACGTATTTAGTGAATGCGGGTTTACTTTTGCATCGTCATGTCATGTGTACGCGGTCTTGTTACTGAGATGAAGTTGTTTGTTCGTCTGTCTGTCTCGCAGATCTTTTAATTCAGTCCTTAATATTTAGTAATAGGGCTAACCGCTACGGCTGCTGTATCAAGAAAAAAAAAAAATTGACGAACATTCGTGAACTATTTTTTTGAATTTTTACGATAACCAAAGCAGAACTGGAAATTAATGATAAAGTTAACTGTATTACTAAATTGAAGTTTTGTTACTGCGAAGGAACGACTTACTTCTGTCGTCGTCGTGGCTTAAAAGTTTATCATAGTATGATGAGCTCATAGCTCATGCCTCCTATCATTAAATATCTAGCCAAGCAATCTACAATAACTTTCCGATAATGACTACGTACCGCTAACTAGCGTTCAACTAATAAACTTAGTAATAAGCCACTTGAATTCATCATAAATCTAATACCGTGGAATACTTTTGCAAGGCGTAGTAAAGAACCGATTGGCAGTCAACACTAAGTCTGTAGCTACTTAGTCGAATTTTCTCAACGTTAGTAGGAAGCAACTTCGAGAGGTAAAGACTTATGACGTATAACTGAAGCATGCTTCAAAACCCAGACCAAAAAATATAGACTAGATAGACTCGGACTGTAGACTATAAGATAGACTCGATCTTCGATACAAAAAAAAACTGAAAAAAACATAACGTAAACTGCTACATTGCTCGGAGACGTAGGTACTTCAAATCGTAAGAAAAAAAATTGTATTAGTAGACAATGTTGAATTTTTTTATGCTATTGCAATGCCCTCATGAGACATACCGTGTCTTTAGAAGCAGCGAAGCGCCCAAGAATTTTTTGGCATAAGCGGTGACCCATCCACTTTTTAACTGCACCTGTAGTTGCTTAACTTTGACAATTAACAAAAGCCGTCAAGTTATGAGAGCTACATGTGGAAGGCAGGTGGAAGCGACAGGATACATTACCTAATATGAGCGCTGGCTATGATCCTGTCGCCGGCGAGCTGCCACACGTGGAACTCGTGGACCGCCAACACGCCGTCAACATTCTTCAGGAGTCGCGTTTGTATCGCGTCCACCTGTACAAATACATTAATCATACCGACGCTGTTATTCGTACTGACCTGTGAATAACTATAGAGTTCAGGTTTGTTTTCGTTAACAGACTTTTATGTGACAGATGAATGTTTATACGACTTATAGGTGTTTGTTGTGTCATGTAGGTGTAACTGGTCATGCACCTATGAAATAAGGATTCCTAATCATCGGAAACCTGGACGTCCACAAATAATTTAAAACCAAATTTAGCTAAATCGATACAACTGTTATCGAGTTTTAGCGAGACTAACGAATAGCAATTATTTCCCATTTTCGCAATATTTTTTATTGCTGCTCTTCTCCTATTAATCTTAGCGTAATGTTATTTAGCCTATAGCATTCCTCGATAAATGGACTATCTTACACTAAAATAATTTTTCAAATCGGTCCAGTAGTTCCTGAGATTAGCACATTCAAACAAACAAACAAACTCTTCAGCTTTATAATATTAATATAGATATAGAAGTATAGATAACCAACTCACCTGAATATGTGTAGGTACAGTCTGCAGCAAAATAAGCGCGGACTCTCTCAGCAGCGGCCATACTGACGCCAGAATCAACATGACGAGCACGATACTGAGCGCCGGGTCGATGTAGTACTTGTAGCGCCAATCCGTCAGCCACACGACGAGCGCGGAGAACACCACTATCAACGATCCTACGACAATGTTATAGTGATTACCTCAACTCATTTTAGTTAGGTTGGTTTTTTGATCCGTAGTTAAGTCACCAATAGTTAAAATATTAATT
>LGAG01000158.1:484403-521852 GCA_001278395.1 Lerema accius
ACCTACATCGATAAATGTCGCTTGTCTATGAATACCATCTTTATGGCAGCGCAATGGAATGCACTCTATGTACTCATCAAATCAATCATCAATCTATCTCTCTCAATCAGAAGTAAAACAACAGATGAAAGAATTTCAGACATTCATCATGATACGTAGGATGCACCGGTAGTTGAGCTATAGTATAGTGTAATACCTATACTATGGTATAGTTTTGAACTACGTAACGATCTTAGACGTCCGTCATTAATAAGGTACTGTACATGGATTCAACTATTCATAAAATTGCTTATTGCACCCTCCATAAGATAACTATCTAAAAACCCATACTGGATTCTAAAAAGGGAATTTGCTTGCATTTCAACGTAAAAGTAGTTTTTAGAGCGTGATTTATTACTAGTAATTTTTTTTTACATAATATTATTATTTGTCGTTTGTATATGTCACCAGCGACTTAGGTAAACTTAGTATAATATGAGTGCGAAAGTTATTAATTTTTCATGTGATTTTTATATGATAACTAGATGACGCCCGCGGCTTAACCCGCGGAACTGTAGTCCAAAAATATATTGAATTTATCTCAAGAAAACTTATAATCAGGACACAATCTATCCTATGCCCTATTCCTTCCTGGATGCAAATTATCTGTGTGCCAAGTTTCAAGTTAGTCCGTCCAAATATCCAAACATCCGAACATCCAAACATCTTTACAAACTGTCACATTTATAATATTAGTAGTAAGTAGTTAGTAGTATTACCGTATCAGGGTCTCTGGGGTGTTCGACGAAGGCGGAGAACTCGACCAGCCTGAGCTTGTGCGTGGCGATGGCGCGGCCCTCCCACGGCGGCGGCGGCGCCACGTCCGTGCCGCCCGGGACCCCCACCGCCCCCACGCCGGGCACCCCCTTGTATCCCGCGCCCGGGAACGGCTTCACACTGAAAACATCACATTTTATATTGACGTCAACGTTGAAGTAGTAGTAACATTACACTACCCTTAACAAATTGTCTAAGAAAACTACAATTTTTACAATTAAAATAAGATGGCGGATCCTATTGTTATTTGACATGGTAACAGCCAAGAGTCTATTTTTTATGTTATAGAGTTGCTTCAAAAAAATATCTCCATACCCAGTTATTAATGCAAACAATACCGATTTCGTGTCCAATGCTGGTGCCATGTCCATCACTGGTTCCACCACTGTAGATTAGGGTTCGCAACTAACTAATTGCGGTTTTTTAAACTAAGTTGCCAGTGTTAAGTTAGGGTAACCAAAAAATTAAAAAAACTGACTATTATACACACGTTTGAAAGCCCGTTACAGATTTACTGAAGGATCCTAGCCAACAAAATAGTGTACCATTTTAGGTGATATTTTTACTTTGTTGCCTAGAATTTGAAGCAACATTAGGCTGTTGTATAGACACTAGTTGACAATTATCGTGAAACTTTATATCCAAAGTCTTAAGGATGTTAATGGCTTTACACAATATTTATTCTTTAATTATTGCTAATTCAGTAACAGTCCAATCGATAGCACATGGTGTCAGGTTCGATGCTCTGGGGATGCCAGGTTGCCAAAGCCAATACTTATAATTTGACTCAACATTAATTATATTAGATCATTTCGTGGTCATAGTAAGTTGAATATATACTTACTCTTGTGACGTGCCAGCTTGTAGTCCTGGTTGCCAGAATTGCTGGAAAAGAATAAAAGTCTCATTAAAAACTAGTTTAAGCGTATATTAAACAGTAGGCATATATAAAAACAATAAAAATAGCTTCATTTGTTAGGTACAGCAAATGTTCTACACACTTAACTCGAAGCGCACAATTATGATTAGGCCTAACTCAGACTGGCTAATTTAGTAGCAATTAAAACCATGTGGCAACTGTGTCGCAAGTACACTAGTTGCTCATTAATTGTATATTTATGTTTGGATACAATGATATTATATTAGACCTAGTTATTTTGGCAATTAAATGTAGGTGGTTTCTTGTGTCTTATTTATAAAAAAAAAAATGTTATTTTTTATTTATATAACTGTAAAGAAAATACATTTAACACATTGAAACTGAGCTATTAAATATGCAATAGTGTATAGACCTTCTTTGAAATAACTACAAAATAAAATCAGTTGTTTAAACCTAAGATAAAACATATTATTATCAGTAGCAAGTATCTTTAAATGAAATTCCGTTGAATCTAACGTTTTACTGGCAGAATATAATTCTGTAGGTATTATAATTATATTAACATAATGCTAATTAATGTATTTAATATTTTTTGTGTTTGCCGACTAATGTATTATTTATTAAGGTGCAAGACGGCCAATACTGAGTCTAATATCAAATTTCATTTATTATTATCTTTTAGATACCTCTATCAAACAAACTGAGGCATAAAATTGTGTTAAAAAATTACAATTTTTTTTACTCCAATTTCAAACCGAGCTATAGATATACTATAACATGAATGACTTATGGTCCAAGTTTTATAAAACAAAAAGCAGGCAAACGAGCTTTAAAAGCTGTTTTTGTTTGTGTTCAATAGTTTCCACTTCATTCGTATGTATCCAATCCATGGCTTTGATGACAGGACCTATCCAACATCCAAACATTGCTGATACGGTGATGACAACTTTACCCTAGTCCATTAGGCTACGTAAGTTCAACTCTGCATCGAATACACGTATTACGTTTACATAGTAACATACAACACCTAAACAACTTTACAATATGGTACCTATATATTCTCACGAGCATCTAGTAGATTTGATACAGACCATTAAAATAACGATGTTCAGGTTCAAGGTGAGACATGAAGCGTCAGCAATGATAAAAATAATATGTGTACGAACACGAGTTAAATTGTAAGTGAAGCCAATCGAATCGGTGATGTGTTATTTCGTCTGTCTGTTCGCGTGCGAGGCAGCGGCATGCCTAGATTAGAGCAACACTTCAAAGGCAATCTAGAATTGTAGACTTTTTTGTTGCGAAACAACACAAATACACTTGTGAATGTCAGTACTAGATATTGCTTCATTCGTATATACTTAGATAAGGTCTTTTTAAGATCTAGTTTTAATTTTAATTGCAATTCAAATTTTAATTAATTTACATACAAAATCTGTCTTGGCTGATCGAACTTTATCTGCACTAGTAATTAAGTACGAGCATTTGCACAATATGTAATAGCAACTACAAATAGACTGCACTACTTTCATGGATCATATTTACAAACACGTGAACAATCTTGTATGAATTTAGTGTTTCTCGAAAATCCAAATTTCTAAATTCCCGCTGTTAAATCTAACAGGTTTAAAAGTGTGTACCAGATCATAAAATAGAACGAGCTTTGCAAATAGTATTTCTTGGAGTTACTGTGCCGTTTAGAACCACTGAACAAGATTGCCATATAGATATGGTTCTAGAATACTAGTATCCAACTCGAAAAAAAATTTGAAGTCGTTTGTCTTGGTCACACCTCTCTCTGAAATAAGCAAATATCGAACTAAAAATGAGCCAGTTCATTGCCAATAAGGATCAAAATTATTTTTAAAATATGAAGAATACATATATCTCTCAACTCTTTAATTTAATCCATATACAAATTAAGGCGTAGTTTAAAGAAAGAACTAAAAGTAACTTTAATCTCAAATGGGAATTACCGGGTATGAGCCTCAAATAAATTGAGAGACAAGAGTAAATCTGAATGAGACCCATCTTACACCACTAACAAAATCTGACACAGCAGAAATATAAAAAGAAGCTCATTTTACACCACGCAGGAACACATACCAAAATTTATTAGGACCCTCACGACGTACACAAGTAAGTACAGTCTCGCGGCAAACTCATTTCAATGTTAAGCAATACACCAGCTCTGATTAGTATGAAGCGAGATATCTATACGGACAATCACAGGTGCGATGCATGCCTTGAGTACCGTGTGGTGGTACGGTGGATGCGGTAACCCAGCTACTATCTGCGCGCTAGACAGTGTGCTCATTGACTGGATCGCCTTCTCTTTCATCACACCACCGTCCTAGATTTATTTCATATCACATATCGTAATTGCTCACTGCATCGTGTAATAAAAACAAGTAACAAATAACAAAGAAGTAACAAACGGGGTTTCAAAACGATGGCAATTTGGAATACCTTATTCAAAATCCAATCCGTTTATTCAATAGTCTTACTATTGAGCGAATTTAAATTAAAACTTGAAGTAACGTTGTATGTAACTACATTTTATTTAATGCAGACATTCACTAACAACTGTATCCAAGGGTAAAACACGATCTACTGCATGGCTATAAACGGTTTGTATTTTGAATAGAAACTAATATTGTATAAGCCGACGTCAAAGAGTTGTAAACACTTACCACTTTTAGTTTGGCCTGAATTTCACGAAGTTTCCGCCTGGCCAGAACCTGTATGTGCGATGAAACTTGTTTTCTTGTGCGAGTTTTTCCTGTCCTTAGCTTTATATACCTTGCTATAAGCTCGTTTCTTCCTGTAACACAAAAAGTACTTCGTAAATCATCAGATACAATATTTACCAAGTCATTTAAGCGACTCTACTTTGGTTGAGTAAGTCATATGTCTGCCTTAGGATTTTATCTGTTGCAGCTAACTATTATTAGGTACTTAATCTGTATATTACAAGTACCATTCTATAAAGTTATCTGTACTTTAAATGTAATCATTCATTATAATCTTAACTCGGACACATTTCCAACAGAAATTACTAACAACAATTTTCATTGTAACTTCCTACGATCAAAGGTACCCATATCATAAATTTTAGGTCAGACAGTTTAGAAATCTCAATGACTCATAGCGTTGCAGACTTGGTCAAGATAAACGATTTTATATCTCAACTAAAACCTTCATCAACTAATAAAAGTTATGATTTTGTGTTAACTTCCGGCTACACGTTATAAAGTGCACAGTCCTTTGTATTGACAAGCATTCTGAAAGTTGTGAGAGGAGGTTATGCCCCAATACGAATAAGTGTGAATTGTAAAATAAAATAAGTGGTAGGTTCATCTCTTTTTTAACGACATGCCATGAATTCGCTTCAATAAACCTTAACGAATCTCCCACCAACAAAGCGTAAAGAACAACCTAATCAAAGTTTCTAGAATCATGCTTACTGAACCCTAACAAAATAGCAAATAGGGCAACGCCAATTGACATAACCCGCGAAATATTTGAAATAGTACAATCAGTACGGGCGCGCTCGGAACAATGCAATCCCGGCGCGGCTTCGATGCCGATCCCGTTATGAACCAATTTTCAAAATATTTTGAATAGCTGTTTTCAATTATTGAAACTGCAGCCGGCTCGGAATTCAGGGGCGAATATTGGACGAAGGTAATGCAATTTATATTATACCAACAGATCCATTTTAACACGACGTTTACGTTTGGCGAATACTCTGTAAAAAAAAAGAAAATATCTTCTATATTGAATCGTTGGTCGTCAAATATTTTTTTGACGATATTTTTTGTGCGATGCGACGAAGCGGCAGCCTAGTAACCCCGGGGTATAGTTTTAATTGAGACAATGGTATATTTAATTCGTGGACAACAAATAGACGAAGACTAAACCGGAGCAAAGTAAATTGAAATCTCATTGAATTCGGGGAATGCGATGGCGACGAGAGACGGTTGGTGCGAATTTAATTAACCCCTTGGCTGCTCGTTGAGGCGAACGCTTACATATACATAGTCATTTGTATGAGCATTGATCACTGCTAGGTTAAATTTCATGGATGACGGAGCACACTTTGTTAATTTAATATAAAAAAGTTTTACGGCCGAAAGGTAATTTAATTTCGACGTGTGTTGACTGACCGGGAATTAAAAGGAAAAGCTCAAATAAAATGACCAATCTTTATTGCTATAAAAATACAGTCTTTTCATGATTTGTTAAACAACCTTATAAATAAGTTGATGGATTGGATAAGGAGCTGTAAAAGAGATCGCAAACAAATTGAATAAAAGATGCTCAAGATTTCACCCACAATAATAACTACCATCACTAAATTGAACAAATGTTATATTTATAGTTCAGTAAAACTTTAGCTCTTTATAACATTGTCCAAAATTAAAGTGAAAGGCGGTCGTAAGCTCAGGAAGCGAACTTTTGAAGAGTCTCAAGTCAGACATTCTTGAAATCGCTACGGAATTATGGCACCGTTTCGTAAAGTTTTCACGGCGAGCTGTAAGTTAAATTTAGTGAGTGGGGCCACTTCACAAAATCGCTATTAACACGAATAAGTATGGATAATAAACACGCCGTATGTTATTCGTCGTCGTCGTAACATGGGAACTTCCACTTAGCGACACGGGCGCGAATCCAGCTATCCAGCATTAAGAGTGCTTTCACCCGAAACGTCGTGTGCATCCCTCTATAAATAGTGCGGTGCAGGATCAACTCGAAACGTTTCTATTCCACGGCGAATAGAAAAACAAGAGATCATTATTTATTAGTTCGTTAGTTGGCTAATTTGGTCCATTGCCAGCGCGTCGCAGCCGCGCTCTCTCCGTGCGGATGAAATTGTGCGTGCGTCTGCCGGCCTATTATGACTATTGAGCGTTTCTGATATACTTCTTCCCGTTTCAGGATATCGTTACAAAATACAAATTTTGATACGCTTGTATTCCTACCAAACAATTTGTCAAATAGGCTTCTCAAAAGGGTTCACAAAACACTTGCCCTTTAATGAATAGGTAGGTATTGCATATTAAAATAGTCAATGTTTAAATGATTAAATTACATCTGTCTAAATAAATAATAATAGGTAAGTACTTATTATACAAGGAAATATTTATTAAGTTTTGGTGATTAATATGCATTCCGTCGGAAAAAACCAGTATTTGAGAATTTTCCTTTACATTATTACGCGTTAAACCGGCCGTTTTAATGAAACGCTAATTCAGAGACGCTAGACGATGTAAATGCTATCATCATAACAAAATCATACGCTACTGTAGTGTAGATAATATTTAGTATCGATAAAATATTCGGTGTCCTATTTAAAACGTAATACCAGCTAATAATTGTTCATGAGAATCGATAGCTAATGGAAAATTTTAGAAGCTATATTAACAATAGTCTACTATCTAACCTACGAGACTTTCGTTAATAATAAACAGAACGTTAGATCGACCTTTAATCACCACCCGCGTTCGCCAGACTACCTACCTATGTCGTCAGACTCAAAACTGCAACAGTAATTAAAGTTCGTACTATAAAATACTAATTTCTTTCAATAAAATATCCACTAATGCAGGTGGACATCTCTCCTAGATAAATTACTTTCAAATTTTCACTGTTTCAAACCTATCGAAAAAGTAGACCATTTCTTTGAATCGAGATCTGATCTACTCATTTCTACATACACAAAACTTTACATTATCTATACATAATATTCATCTACGATTGATGGTGAGAATGAGCTTCTGTAACGCTAAAGCGTCCACAGACTGTTAATAATCTGAACAATGTACTTCAAATTAATTGACCACCACATGCTCAGACATCCAGAATGTAAAGTCGAACGTGGCAGTTAGACAGCTTCATGTCTCAATAAATGTAAGTTTCACAAGGTTTGAACAAGTCATAGTATCAACAAGAGCATCTGTTTTTCCCCTTCATAACAAATGCTCAACAATAGACATACTCGATGACAAGTATTGTAGTATGAGATGAAGAACTTTTTCACTATATTCTAGAAGATTCCTTACATTATGAATGGACAGGATTTCCAATTTTCTGATGTACGAGTAGTTATGGTGTTTTTAAAGTTTCCGCCGAATTTAAGTCCTTTGGCAATATAGGAACTACTAATTCCTACTTCATATCTTAACTATGTAATTTTATTTTATTCTCGGCAACCTTTCTTCGTGAAATAGACGCTGACCTTTGTTTTGTAGGCATTGATAAATGTAGGCAACATTGAAGCTAAAAATCATAGCGAACCATATAATCTTGACACAAGTATCTATAAAGTTATTAATTTTTCGTGTTTTTCATCATCATCATCATCATTTTTCATTCTTAAACTGGAGATATTGGAGATCCATCAGAAACACATTAACGCCGCTCGAATACACGACCTCGCGATTGTTTTTGCTGAAGGAACTTTATGAGCGGAAATATTATATTTGAAGGCACACTTTAATGGTAAAATATCTATTCAATGATAGACTACACATTTACGATCGCAATAATTCTATTATACGTATATTATATTTTACAATAAATAATTGTTTTTAGCGTTCCTCACTTATTTTTTTCTCTTATTAAGTTGGCCAATGCTAACTTCATAGTCTTTGCAATGAAGAGTTGTGTTTTTTGAGAAGTAAATTTTTTGCGATCAGTTTCCGTTTTAAGAAACGATGATGCGAAATTAACCATCATACACTCATACAGAATGCATTAAAGCTAGGATTATTTATACAGAAACAAAATAACTTTTAGAAATACAAACATCAATCTGTCATTCGTCTTTACAAGCGAATATCAAACCCGGAACTGTTCAATCAGTTGACAGTTTCACTGCCATTTCAGTTATAGGGACGTCGATTTTATTGTCCAGCGGTCAATTAGTATAGAATTTATTGTACAGCCTCCCATTAGTGTCAATTTAATTGCCCATGCGTCAGTTACTGTACATTTTATTGGGAACAGTCTGTTATGGGCATAGTCTATCAAGATGTTTAGATAGACAAATAGAAGTTGGCAGACTTCATACATCATTGAATGACACTGCCACCTCGGTCGGATTCAGATATAAAGACACTGTTTTTCAACCTGAAGTAGCAATACTAAATTTAAATACGACTATAGGTATCAAAGGTTAATCACAAATTAATGCATTGCTACTCTTAAAAATTAGGACAGGTTACTGGTCAACATAATCAAATTATTCATGTCATACTTAAATGTGACAATGACTCAGCAAAAAACAAACAGTACAAATTCTTTTACCACATGTTAATTGAGCTTTTATACACGTGAAGCTAGCTATCAAGGCCAAGAGGGCCAACAGGAACTATCCATAAGAACAAAACCCGTAAATTTATCAATCACGAGACACCGGTGCAGGAATCTAATTTTAGGCCTCAACTCTTCAAGTGCTCACAAGCTACTTGCGAAAGCCTGACGACACTGCCGCAGACGGACGCTATGGATCTTCAGTGTGGCTCAAAGGCACATACCTACATACTTTAGGGGACCTTAAAATTAGCCTGTGTTTCCCAGCAACAACAACGTCTGAAATTTTCATAAAATTTGACAAGCTTAGTGTTTGGCCCAGTCTTCAAAGACTTAACAATCTTGATTGATTTTCTCTGTAGCAAACCAGCTCGAATCTTAAACGATAACAGTGTTCAATTCCGTCCATTAACGTGCAAGACTTTCGGATTTTAATCGAATTTTAGGTTGACAGTGTTGCGGGGAAACTGTTCAATCACGAATAAATGGAACTGTTCAATGACAGTGTATATTCTAAAAGTTTCTGCGGCCACGTATCGGTGACAATAAATTTAAATGTCGCTCTACCGATTGCGTAAATTCAAGTCGGTGCGTGTTCTTTGCCAACCGAAACGACAGCGTAGGTCGGGGTTCTCTAAACTGATCCATTTAATGTCTCGATAATATACCTAAATATATTGTGACAAACATTGTTATATTGAAAAGTAACTTTTACTATCCTCGATAAATTTGGTACACAAAAGGAATATTCATTCAATAAAAGAAACGTCTGAGTGTTCGGTAACAGGCGCCGCGGCAGAATTTCACGCTGACCCAAACAGAAGATATGCAAGGATTCGGCTCACAGAAGGGTTGAGTAGCGACGGGTCTAAGGAGGATTTCTCGGGAGACAATCGAGAGTTATGCCCGAAGGCGGGCGGGGCGCTAAACAACGGGCGCGGGAGCCCGCCCCTTCTTTATATTTTCTTACTGCGTTCGCCGCCTAGTGGCGCGGCCGGGCCCCTTACACGCTCGCTCGCTCACTAATTGCGCATTCTTCGCATAGTTTAGCCCTCCCGGCTAACCCCTCGCCCGCCGCCCCCCGGACCACGTGAAGCCGTGCGCCGACGAAACTTTCATACTTCCAGGATATTGAGCGGTTTTGAATGTCTTAACTCACGAACGTGCCTGCAGCGGTGCCGTCGGCGCTGGCTTTGTAGCCAAACTGTTCCAACAACTCACCGCATCGTGATTTCAGCTAAATTACTCCTCACGTGCATCCGTGACGCAACAGAGTCCATTCGTTAAACTTATAGTGTACACGCTAATGGTTCGATAAATTAGGTGTCAAGAATACCTGCCTAGGCAATATTATGGAAGCAAAAAGTTTGCAAATTGACAATGTTTGATGAATACTTGGCGTTCAAGTTCACCGGGGTTAAGAGTCGAAATTTGAATTTTAATCAAACAACCAGATATGATGATTATTAAAACGTTATTAAATTCGTAGGGAGATAAGCAAGTTGAAGCAACATCTAAAAGTCGTAGCGTAGTAATCAAAGATGTAACGAGCAGAAACAATCTTAAAGGGAGCGCAAAGAAAGCATTAAGTATCGTAAGAGGAAAAACTGAACAGCCGCTCATGTGGGAGTGCGTTAGCTGTCGACGTGAAGTGAAGACAATTTCAGTGAGATTAGACGGCGGGCCGAGGGCGAGGGTGCGCCAAGCCGGGAGAGTGCGGAACCGCCGGACTAGGGTGACGCACTTTCAGGCGCTAGATTAAGCCCGACGAACACGTCCGCGAGTAATGCGCTCATATATTGTCCGGACGAGACGCGTGTCCGCAATTATATGTCGTGTTCTTTTACATGGCACGTCCCGGCCGCGTCCCCCCGAATTATCGCCTCTAATTGCGCCATCGAAATTAACGGTCAGTTGCTCATTTTAATTTTATATCATAAAACTGAATTACCTAGTCCCCGTTTGGAAGGTTACGAATTGATCAAAACAGCTTGTTTTTAAACACTAATAAATTAATTCACAGACCGTATTCAAGTTCACGGTCTGTTATCTAGTCAGGATCTAAAATAATAAATAAACACGCGGAAGTCGATTCCGAGATTCGGATTTTTTACGTATTCTATCTGATCAATTCTGTTCGAGTCATTTAATTAGATCATAATTAACATCGTAAAGTCGTTATAAAAGTAATTTAATGTGGAGGATAAAAATAAATGTTCAATTAACCAACAATCGTAATATTAAAAGGCAGCTATTACAGAACGTTTCGGGCCGGCAGGTTTAATTACGCTAAGCGTGTAAAACTAGATATGTATGAAGCGATTATTTCTGGTAGAGCGATAAGATTTAAGCGGCACATTTCTTTCCGTCCATTAAATCACTTAAGGTGGACACATCGCCCGCGGTAGATTTGTTTAGCAATTCCATCTAGCACCGCGACGGTCTGGGCGGGCAGTCCTTTAATTAAAACCGGGGCGTATAATGTTAGCGCTTAATGTGCGTCCGGCGACGTAATGGCACTGCCTTTAATTGTTCTACGTCAATTGTACCCCGTAACATACGTGACGTCGTATGGAAAGAGAATCCCCGGACTACTGTTTGGATACAACTAAAGATACATACTGCCTGTAAACTAATTTTCTATTTAATTTAGTTTCGGCACTTTATAGAGAATAACTTTGTTACATATTACAGGTATTGTTTGGCGTAGACGGGGTTATTTATAGATAAGGATGCCACAAATAATATAAAGTGTCATCATGTCACGTAATCACGTTAGATATTATTTTCTGTAGCGGATAACGTAACTTGCATTATGTCCAGGAGTTCCATTGTTAATACGATCATCTAAAGGACTAATGTGACCGACAAACTGATAATTAAACCCTATTGAACCCAATTTTATGAAATTGGTTTGAAAACAGAAACCAATGTAAAAGGAACTAATTTCACACACGAAATAAAATGAAATTAAAAACCAAAGAAGGTCCTCAAATAAAAGATATTCAGAAGATTCTAGCTCCAATACAAACTGCAGATAGTATGAAGCATCTGGTAAAAGAAGCAATACATAGTCACCAAGTAGATTCAAGGAATTGGGCAGCTTTAATTTGAATAATAAATAAGCGATACATTAATCCAAGCACAGTGAATACAAAGATTTACTTCTGGCTGTTAATTTACAGAAGGGAAAAGGTTTCTTTTAAGTGGCAATCGTCACGTCGCGTTAACGAGCTTCCTTAGTTAACATTGTAACGTGGAAAAATGCGCTTCTTGTTTTCAACTGGAGATTGCTTCCTATAATCCTTAAATCTTCAAAATAATTTACATGAAAATGACTTGTCGTGAAGAATTTCATCTTATCTTACATTACAATACGAGCAATTTTTGTATATGCATGCTGGAGTAATTGGGTTTAAGGAAACAGCAGTTTCAATTGCGATGAAAACTATATTTTTTGATTTTCACGGTCAAAAACTCCATTATGTATGGCCTTTATAGAAGAAGTCTTTACGGATGCCTTAAAGATAACAACCAAAACGTTCTTGAGAAAAAAAAATATCAAAGGGTCACATATCCACCTACCGACTGCACCCATTGTTGTTAATTTATTAATACAAGCTAAAGGGCCATGAAATATCAGCATAAACACAAAAATCGTGAGAACCCGAGATTAAGCTACATTGAAGTAATCAAAGCCATACCCACATCGCACTTACTACAAAAAGACCGAAGTTTGATTGATGGTTTGATCACTTTGCACTGTAATCGAATATGATTGACGTTTAATATTGTGTATAAACTTTACAGGATACCACTTTGAGACGATGATGATATTGTGATTGGATCGTAATTTGATTGTTTAAACACGAGAACAAGCTTATTGCCGCTCAGTTTAATGTTTAAATTACTAATTTGGAAAAAATATTAAATATGCGAAGTCCAAATAAGTCCCACGAAAATATTGCTGGAAATTAACAATATGACTAAATATCCAACGTATCAGTTAACAATCCGACTTTATACCGACATACTATAGAGCCATGATACAGCCCTGATGTTGGTAGAATAGTTATAATATTGTTTAACTTGGCAATAGGCGATCTCATCATTATTTTAATTCAATTACTCTTTGCTCTTTTCAAACTTTTTCTATTAGCTCCACATCGTAGCGATTCTATTATTTTACTAGCTACTCGCCTATACATCAGATCCTCTCAACATACGAAGTGGTTATGTCAATTGACTAGTTTAAAGTTCAAGTGTCCACGATTACACTGTGAAATTACTGTTGTATTTGTCATACGTATTTTTTTTAATTTAATTTACTTTCATTAAAATTAACTTAACAGTAATATAAAAATTTCCAATGTTTACTTAGCCTATGGAATCGAAAGATTAGGTGCATTTATCAGCCGCCGAGCAGGAGCTGCAGTTTTTTTCTTTATTTTATTGTCTTTATCAAAACATGCTTTATCTTTATTATATCAAATTCTGGAATAGATCGTTTTATGAATGATAAGAATGTTTATATTGTTAGTGATTGTGTCTAGACTAACTATTATAAAATACTGGGAACAATTACAAAAAAAACTTCCGTTTTTATAATGATGTAGAAATTCTTCGATTGTCGGTTGGTACATCTGAAGATTCCGAGCATGACTGAATAACTACTTCATCGATTTTGTAGCATTTATCATTATTAAGAAGCTAATCAACTCAAAAACTATCACATGTTGCAATGCAATACGAGTGTGTTCGTCGTATTGTTAACTGAGAACAATTACAAAACAAAATGATTGTGGATCAAATCTCACCTTATGACAGACAAGTTGCTAGCGATGTTATTATTATATTTGATGCGCACAAAACATTTGTTTAACCTTTAAAACATAATGTGGAGCATGTTGAAAATGTTTCCCCGGTTAAACGAATAATTAAGCCACTGTTTCGCGGTAGAAATGCGTAGGTGTAATACGGTCAAGGGTAACACTACAGAAAACAGATAAACTATTAATATAAGTATTAGTATCAGTATCTCTATTCACAATAGCATTACGTAAAAACTTGATACTACACTACAAATAGTCAATTAGTTAGAATACTTATGACCCGAATCCTTAAATTTCAAGTCATACAGTTTAAGTTACCTCAGACATGTTATATTACCGACTGGATGTACTCGTAATAGTAACGTCCTTATCATTAACTGGCACCTAGTATGGTGAGCTTCTCTCAGTGCCCGTCATTGCGCCTACCTGGCCTTAATTGAGCAGGGTCAATTTGTGGTCACCGCCGTTAAATGTTAAAGGGCCGGCAATATTCTCCCGTCCAACAGCCATAATAGCATTAACAGCCCACTAGTTTTATCATCCATTTGTTTTATCTGTATGATATAAAATGTTTTGATAATAATACAACATGTATTATTATTTTTTGATGGCGTGCCTTGAAACCGAAATCTATTTATTAGAAAATCAATGAAATTCTATTACTTTTTGCGTCAAAGAATTTTCTTGTCGAAACACATGACTTAAGTTTATTTATAACTTTAAAGTTTGAATGGGGTTCGGGTAAATCCAAAGCTCTTAATTGATGACTTTAAGGTCTATTTTTTAAACTAACAAAAGTACATGACATTGGAAATGCCAATGCAGGTAAACCTTTATTAATTTACTGCAGATAAGTATCTTTTCAATTACCAAACCCAAAAAGCAGATCTTTATAAAGCACTTCCACACTGCAGCAACCGATGTTAGGAAATAAATTTATTAAAGAGTCCATTGTTGGCGAGACGTTACAAATACTCGTATCTGTAAAAGCAATCACTGTATGAGTTGGAAGACGGAGGAATTTGTCCAGTGTTTCAAAGTCGTCTAGAACACCTCGGTCGTCCCGACAGTTATTTACCGCGGCCGGAGACCGAACAAAAGCTACGACTCCACTTGACTTCCTCGAATTGGCGACACGGTCCGATCGGGAGATAATAATTGTCGGTCCACGTCTTTCCGTGGAATCCTATTGCGCAAACCGCTTTGTCGGGCCGCATCAATACCTCTCATCGTCTTTTGTCTCGTGCCACACCCATTGTTCATTTTCGACAAATGACCTTGATAACGCGTCATAATTCACCTATATTGATGTGTATGCAAATCGTTAATAATTGACGGAGGTGAGCGCCGTAATGCAATTGTAAAACAATTGCGAAACATATTGTACCTACTGTTTGTTCTCGTATCGCTGAGTATTTAGATAATTTGCATAGAGCATTGATAAAAGGGTTAAAAGATTTACGTATCTATGCTATCTTTTAATTTATCACTTGATACTTTCATAACGATTGTTATGTTCTGTTTATATTTATGACTAAGACATGTTTTTAGTTCCAGATGGTGGTGATTAATAACAAACACCACGTTTCTGTTTAACACTGGATACACACCTGTAAAATTTTATGACACATTCTCAGTATGTAGGTACACTCGGCACCAAAAGTTGGTTTATAAACATCATTCGTATGCTGACAGTAATACACAAACTGTGTAAACCCTATTAATTGAAATTCATTCATAGAATCAATTAGTAAGACAGATGGTAAGCGACACCGAAACCGATGCCACTGAGCATTATTATAATAAAATAACTAAAAGCACTGCTGAAGCACTGCTGTGAAGATAATCGAATGAACCTGCTCATTACTCTAATTACCATTACTGAAGACGTTGTACTTAACTTACTAGTACCCATGATAGATAATGCTATAACATTTGTCTTGTGATAGAACCGAAAAATAATAATGAATGTTGTGGTTCACGATCCCTTTCAATAGAAGCTAGCAACATTTTTATTTTCAAAAATGCATATATTCGGCTTCGGTCAAAGAGACTTTTCCTTCACAATTTAAATTCATTAACAAATTGAAATTTCAATAACAATTTCAAATTTAGTCCAAAGAATGACTATTACGTGCATTTATATCCTCCAGCTATCAACTAATAGACAATACAGCGAGACCACTAGTTATAAACCGTAGATAAATAGTTGACATAATCGCTAAGTTCTACTAAAAGGGATTCACTATTAAGTCCCTTAGCATGTGTAAAGATCTCCTGAGCTAGTGTCTCCTCATCCTGACTCACCGTACATCTTGCCCTCGTCGGAGAGAATGATCTTCCGTCTGCCGCAAGGGGGGTATATCGCCAGCGCTTCTTGAAAACTCTGCTCGATGTCCGGACTCCACACCCCCTCCGCGTCCGCCCCCGACATATCCTGCAAACGTACGTTGGTTAACGCTTGAATACGGCCTTATTACCCTGTATATTAAATCAAATCAAATCATTTATTTCGTCTTAGGAACTAAAAGCTCACTTAACGAACGTGAAAAATTTAAAATAATCTAAATAACACAGAATGATTTTTGAAAATAAGAATATAAAAAAACATGTTACAATAAAACAATAAAAGTCTCGATAGACAAAACCTGTCATATCATCGGCTTTATAAAAGACAATATACTTAAGGCTAGGTAAGCTAGTGTCGGCCGTTAGAGATTGGAACCATAAGTATAACTAAGAAAAAAATTGTTCATTTTGCCATAACAATATAACGAGAAGCTTCTAGTGATACCCCACTTATCAAATTATGACCAGTAGTTTAGGAGTTAGGAGGGAACAGTTGAACATACATACATACATACACATACATACCGGTCAAAATCATAACCTTCCTTTTGGCTTCGCCGTAGTCAGGTAAAAATTACGTATGTAACTTAAAACAGCCTAAATACTAATTAGTTGTGGCGACACAAGTCAGTATTTAAAATGTGTCATTGATCAGCGAGAAACCATAACTTCTGGTTTTCAGGGGCAGTCCTTACATACTCGTAGTTGTCGTACGTCGTATCAGAACAATGATATAAATAAGAAAAAAAATTAAGACTGCGTAACTCATTTATTCTTACGACTCTTAAACACACAAAATCAGAGTTCAAAATAGACGCCATAGAAACTAACATTTATCAGTTTTATAAGAGTAATAATTCCGTCCAACATAGGTATGTAGGTAGCTCTTTGACTAGAGAATCTATCAACTAAATGGCCGCAACGGAGTAAATATGAGACTACGTGACTGTCATTTCCAAAACGATGACCAATAAACGAGTAAAATTTTATAAACAGTTTCCGCGAATGAATCAATAAACCATACCTTGACCTTAGTAATAAAAATATGAATAAACGAGTGTCGTAAATATTTCGATTTGATATGCAAATATTTACATGTGGACAATTGATATCAATCTGTGTTATTTTCCACGACAGTTTTCTTTGTGATAAGATTTCTTAAAAACAAGAATGTTTTTAATCAATTCAGAAATTATATACAAGTTTGTAATCTACAGTCGTGAATGAACAGAAATTTGAATTCACTATTTAAATTTCTACCTCGCTGGTAATCGAACCCGGGACCCTTCAAAACAACAGCCCCTTATTCAATTAAATTAATATTAATTTATTATGCGCCTAATGATAACCACTGTGCCATACGAGTCACAGTTACTATAATAATATTTAAATCAGCGATATTTTTAATATAATTTTTCTTTTAAAACATAATACGGCATAATGTTTTCCAACAGAAGCACTTGTAGATGACTTTATCAATATTACGTTAGGGAAAAACCGCGAATGACGAAAGTTTGACGTAGGATCTTGCACAGACTTAACAATGGACATACGTAATACACAATAACACGTGTTGATTTAAAGCAAGTATATGTTATTCTTAATAACTATAATCTCATGTTAGACACTTAATAAATTATTTTGTTTAATGAAATATATTTTATAGGAATTTTCATTACAAATAACTATCCTTAATTTCTACATATAATTTATGCTTGAAGTTAAAAAAGATTTTGTACACACATACCTATGATGTTGGTCAGAATTTCTCCGATAGATATTTACAATTATAAACGTTAACATTATCTGTTTCCCTGTCACATTGATACGTATGAATATTAAATGCCGGTATATTGAATGGTCATTACGAATCGTAATATCATTATAGTTGATAGAATATCTGCCATCATCAGACCAACACTTTATTACCAAGTCTCAAAAGGTTTCAAATGATTTCAAACTAGTCAAAGATTTATTGCCCATCCTGAGATTAAAGACGTAATTGATAATACTATAAAATTGTAAATTAATAGATCCTTAAATTTAACGTTATCCTATGAAATATTGAAACCCATTTACATGGAAGCAATTAAAATGAGCATTATATACAACTTCACAGATCCCACATCCAACGACCATAGACCAGATATCTAGTAGAGATGTCGCTAGCAGTTTAAAATGGTCATGACTTGTTCATTCGCATCGCGTCGATATTCCATATTTAATCAAGCAATACAATGATTTGAATAAGTAATGTTTGGATGCAAGGAATACAGACAGAAGTTTCTTGAGGACTGTCAAAGAAATGTAGAAAGTTACATAGATAACAGACGATATGAAACGTGAAGAATACAGTGTAAAGTTGACTGCTTATGCCTTTTGTATTGGAAAAAAAGGACCCTTCACCACCTTCTAATAAAATTTGGTGGTAAATTGATAATGAGATAGAGAGTAAATCATTAGAATGTTAACTTGTTTGGAAAGTATAAGCCATGAACAGTTCAACAATTACATGTCCTTTATAAGCAGTAATAACCTAGTGGTTTGAACGTTGGACCCCCAGAACATTGGAACGGAAGTTCCTGTGTTCAAACTCCACGGCACGCACCTTTAATTCAAGTAGTTATGTGCGTATTAGATACTAATTATCGCTTGCTACGGTGAAAACATCGTGAGGAGACCTGCACACCTGCGAGTACTCCATAATGTTCTCAAAGATGTGTGAAGTCTGCCAATAGACCAGCGTGATGGATTATGGCCTCTACTGCTCACACTGAGAGGAGGCCCGACCCCAGCAGTGGAACATTTATGGGTTGCGATTATGATGTTCTTTATGTGTAATCACTGAATAACAACTAATTACTGCCATTTCTAGTAAAACACATCCCCAAGTCTACAATACATCTACATACATATTACATGCTAACGCCTAGCGCGGAGCTAAGTTGCAATATTACCGCACAACTTGCACCGCGCCGACCTTCTATTAGTCATTACCGACGTAATTGCGTATCGATTTGGTACGAGAAGCAGATGTTATTAACCATATACTGCTAACGACGTAATATTACGTTCTTATAATACTATAGTGTATGTGAATCATTAGATGATAAATCTACTATTCCCGCTGCTATAGAGGAAGAATTTGTAAAGAAACAAACATTTAAACATGCCAGTACCTGTCTCCGTAATAAGACGTACCTACATACTATATTTACTATAATATACTATCTCCTAATATTGTATTATCTACTTAACTGGGTAGTTAATAAATCAATTTTGTTTTAAATACTATTGATGTCTAGTACTTCATCCAAGTACTTCGGAATTCACTTCTGCCCCAGTTATTATAGAGGTTTGTTTTCTAATCGTAAGGGTAAGCTTTATTGTTTCAATTCCTGACCCGATACTGTACAATTATAACTGAGCCAGGTCGTTTACACTTATTGATTTGTATAAAGAACAACTAGCTTTATAAACTTTGTTTTATCTTCATTACCACGAAAGCCAAGACGAAAGCTTAATTAGGTCGCAGACCTTTTTAATAAATCTAACCAAATTTAGTACGAAACAGCTAATTATTCATTAACTTTTTTAATATTACGAAGGAAATAAGTTGAGAACTTGTCTTGTCATAGCGAGCTTTAGTAAATTATTGCGCGGCAAAGGAGATATTCTGAAGCCGTAATATAGAGTTCGTTTGACTGTTAATAAAAGGAATAGGATTTAACTTAATACCTCGTTAAATAATGCCATTAATTTAACTTCAATGTCGTAAAATTACGTTAATCGAGTGTCGGCACCGCCAACAACGAGTGGGTAATTACAAATTACGGTTTACGCAGCTTCCATTAGGTCCATCATCTGTTCATAGATTTCATTCTGTAAATCTCGAAGGTGTAATTTAATTCGAACGGGAGCGAAGACGATGAGTGCGTCATTGTAATTAATAGAGTCCGTTCTATTCTGAAAGGGAAATAAAAATAACGCAGTACCGCGGCCCGCGGCGGCCTCACTCTAGCCGGCGATCGAAAACATCGTGAATCACAGTTCCGTGAAACCACTCGAAACGATACAGTTCTGTTTCTGGATTAGTTAAATCGCCGGCCACTATTGGCTATATTGTGCGGATAATTTATTATCGGCATACGCTTTTAGAATGAATGTACAAACATGGAAATTTTGCGAAAAATTCGTACTATTTTCGTACAATTCACAACAATATTTACATTGTCTGACGTACACGAATTTCAATACAATTCTGCATAGTCTCTAATGTTCATGCAATTACTGAAATCTGTAGTTATTAGTATGGGATTCGTTCACAATTAGTCATAAAACGTAATGACACTCATTTTACCTCACTAGGTAAACTAAAAGCAAACTCTAGTATCATAAAACACGACTTAACATCTCTTTGGGCGTCACATACATTTTCTTAAAGCAAAGGAGTCTCTTAGTGTAATTAGTGTTTCTAAGAATTAAATAAGATACATAGATAAGACCCAAACACCCGTTTATTGCTTTCACAATAAACACTGTTTTGATATATTATCTCAAATCCATTTCAATAGCTGAATAAATACTAAAATTGTGTTATCGAAAATGAAATGGGTATAGAATAGAATTGTAGGATTTCATTTGTATTATTACTGTTGATACAGGACCAAACATATTACTCCCTGAAAAAAATCAAAGACTTCTTCGAAGGTTTCTGCATACCTACATTAAAGCGCAATCCTACAATATTATAAATACAATATTATAAATGTGAAAGTTTGTAAAGATGTTTGGATATTTGGATGTTTGTCCCTCCTTCACGCTCTAACCGTTGAACGGATTAAGCTGAAACTTGGTACACCAATAGGTTGCATCCAGGAATAGGACATAGGATACATTTTATCCCGATTATAGTTTCCCTTGGGATAAAATCAATATTTGGTTTATAGACTTTTCCGCGGGCAGAGCCGCGGGCATCGTCTAGTTGTGAATAAATTACTTCGCAAGTTATCCAGACCGGAACAACGACGCAACTACTAAGTTTAGGCAGATATAATAATGACTGATAGCTAACTTAGCCGTACTTTACCACTGAACATTTATTACTGAAGATTCTGTCAATATGTGCAGGATTGTGGGTCCATTCAATGAATCTAAATAAATGATAATCAAAATTATTATATTTTAAAACTTGAATACCCCTAAACCGGACGCAGATGTACCAAGGAACATTGATTGTGGATGCGAATGATGAATTAATAATTCCATCATTAATTAAAGAGCAAACCAATATTTAAATGGTTTATCAAATACTCCATTACTTGTTTAAGATATACCTGAAATATCAAAGGCTACAAACTCATTGAATTAGTAAATCCATTCAGAGATAATTAAGCTCCACTTCTTAAACACTGATAACACAGCAACGAGTGTTTGAAACACATATTTCAATCACAATCCTTAACACAAGAATACTCATCTGAATAAAATTAACGTTGCCTCAAGCAAGTTTATAGAAGGTTCTTTACGGAAACCCATTGTTATGAAATTAGGTACTATTAATCTGCAGCAACTAAAACGTAATATTCTCTAGTATAGACAGGGAGGAGCAACTCATGTATAACATATTAGATAACATCGTTTTATGTTGTGCTAGCGAATTGTTGCAAAACAGATTAATACTAGTTAAATTGGGTTAACGCGTTTATCTATGATTTGCGTTGCCATCCCAATATTTTACACGAAAATTAATGCATGCGTAGTTTTATACAATTTTAAGGTCATGCTAATTATATTTTGTCATATATTCTGCTTTTTTAAAGGTTTACTATTACTAATTCTCTTTTCACTAGAGAATAGACATTTACTTAAATCTTCAGTGTGATACGAAGTTTTAATAATGGTGTTGTATGAGAAGCCTAGCTACCAGTTGCCAATTTCTTCAGGCTTAAAGATTAATATTTTTTATGTAGATAATTTAATCCTTTCACCAGGACAACACAAACAGTACCTATATTACAGGAACAAAATATTTTTACCACCAGATATCTCGCACAAAGTTAGAAGGACCAAATTCCTTAAGACTGGTCCTTCGAGCAGAATAAAGCTAAGAGGACAGTGGTAGTAGGTAATTTTATCAGGACAACACGAACAGTATTAAAAGAACAAAATATCTTTACCACCATTGGTCCTTCCAGCCGGATATCTCGCACAAGGCTAGAAGGACCAAAGTCCATAAAAACTGGTCCTTCGAGCAGGATAAAGCTAAGAGTATAGTACAATTATACCTTCTCATCGTCGCTCGCGTCGCCGACATCGAGGTGCTTGGCATCGGCGCCGCCCGATCCGTTGGTGTCGGGCGCGCCGGCCGCCGCGCTCCACGGAGACGCAATGGTGCCGGCCGCGAGCGCGCCGCTCGCTGTAACAAACAGTAAAAATATTACATATACATATTGCAATAATAATATTATCGTCTAATTAATAGACCAGGTCTATACCACTCAAATTTTAGACGACCCTGTAGTATAGTTGGTAGTGACCCTGCCTGCGAAACGAGGGGTCCCAGTTTCGATTCCCGGCCGGGGCAGATATTTATGTGACAGATAGATGTTTGTTCTCGGGTCATGGGTGTTAGTGATGTGTTATTTGTGTTGTCGGATTTAGTTGAAACTTAGCACACAGATAGCTCGCATCCGGGAATAGGACATAGCATAGATTATATCCCGATTGTAGGTTTTTTGGGATAAATCCACTATTTTTTTAAAAGCCGGTAACGTCGTCTAGTAATAAATAAACGCTACACACTAATAGCCCCACAGTGGGATTCTGTGATGGACTACTATATATTGAAGGATTGAAACGGGTTTGACGCATTGGTGGCGATTCCCCTATGCATTAAGTCCATCTATTGCAATCTATTAATAACTAATACACATTGATAGAACTGAAGTTTGCTACGCGATTGCTGCCTATACTCTACATCTCTGGCCGTGTAGCTTTATGTTTCAAGTGCGATGTTAAGTTCGAAAGTTGTATGCATACAACAAACTAACAGATAGCGACAACAACAGGAAATATAACAGTTCGATAACCGAGTCTGGATTTACATGAATTCTACATTGTTATTTGGCATAAACATCCAGATATTTACGTACTCTCCGTATAAACAGATGAATAAATCTAAATGTTGAAGCGGTTTAAACTTAAGAAGTTATGACTTATGACAAGATAATACTCTTCCTCGATGCATTGACTAGTCGTGAATGCCAGACGTAATAAACGTTGGTAATTTTTCATAAACAATTTCTTTTTATAATCAGGGTTTTATCATTAAAAATATATCCATTAGGTACACTTACATTCTGCAAGTGAATGACTTTATCTAACGTACGAAAACATTAGTAAATATTTTTTGAGATCAGCGTTGAAAGTCCTTCATGGTGTTCAGATGTACCGAAAACGTTGTTTAACATGTAAAGAGGAAATCATATAACCGTAAGTAGATTTTCTATTGTAAGTATAGTCGGTGAGAGTGACGTCATCACTGTGTTTGCTTACCGAGCCGGCGATCGTATCCTGCACTAATACTCAAATGTAAGCAAACATGGATTCGCTGCGGTTTTCACGGCAACAGACATTCAATATGTACTGATTTCACTCGTGCTGAGCTCATCAGAGCTACATACATCATTACATACGTATTTCAAGTAACAATTTACTGTAAAATAACTGAAATCACCTTTTTTCTGCATCTTATTCTTTACTTCATTGTGTTACGTGCCTCGTTCAGTAAATAATAGAAATAAAATAACATTCCTTCTTAAACACATAAATAGTATAGTTACAGATGATAAGGATATAGCATTAAAATTTCATCGCTTTCAAAATCAAAGCCGGACAGGACATGGACCTAGGACGTTCAGCTACTTCAGCTACGGGCCGCGACTTTCAAGCTAACTTCTCGCATACACACAATACGAAAACAAAAATAATTATGTTTATATTTACTATATACGTGTGTAGTGTACGTATACGTACATTTTGTGTATGAGAGTGACTATAGACCGTTTTGAACTGGCGTTCGCATTGTGGCTGCAGTAATACTCTAATGTAAGCAAACACGGGATTTACTGGCGCGGGCTTCGCGAACTACCGCCGATTACCGTACACGCGTTTATTGCAAACAGATCTTCGATAGTAGGTACCCTACCTACTGCTTGGCTGGAATTCATATTAATGTTACGTTCGTACGTTCCATACAGCTTTGACGACTCTTCACTGACTGATGAACGGGATCCGGGTAATTTAATTATAAAAGGACCACTAAGATTTGTTTTTGCACCGATATTTGGACTCATTGAACCTGGTTTTAGATTGGCGGATAGAAGTAATACAAATAAATGAAATGGTTTTAATAGTAGCGACTGACATTTGGTTTCCAATCTTTTTGTGATAGTATAAGTTTGAAGATTAAAGGTAAAAACCGCTTTAAAGTTGTTTGTGGATTGTAAAAAAGCAAACAGAAAGTTACAAAACAATTATGAGATTATTTTTAAATATAGTGCATCGTTTTCTTTTCCGACTTTACCAATAAATACAATACCTTTACAATGTCCGGTGTTAATAAATTGAGCACTTGATTTCGAGGAGTAGATGGTAAATTGACCACAGGATACGACGCCCGCGGTGAACGGTGAACCATAATAAAGTCACGGTTGTATGCACCTGTCGCCGACGGAAGATGCAGTGAAGTGGACTGAATGGTTTAGTAAAAATGTCTAGGCTTAAGAGCAAAATCTTGCTTTCAAAAACATATCGCGTGAAGTATTTGAAGGGTTGAGAAAAAGTAGAACTTCGTAATCTTAAGTAATCACCGTCGGCAACACAAATAAATGAGCATTTTACGTTAAGTTATAATAACTGTTTATGAGTAAAGTTCAAACAAAACAGAAGCCTCACTGTTTTCATATCAATTGTAATAAAACGTAAACGAAATCATGAGCGACCTCAAAGAAATTCGACGACGAATCAGGTATAAATAGAAAAACATTAAAAAAACCGCTCACAGGCGTTCCGATTTCAAATTTTCTTAATACCGAAACAAGCTTTGTTCCCTCAAGATTCGTAAGTCGGGGTCGGAGGCATTCCCGAAATTTTCATATTTACCGTAAGAAATATGCAGGTACGAAACGTTAACAATATAAATATAATATTAAAACGGAGAATTTCGTTATGAAGATCGGATCGAGAGTCAGAGTAAAAGTATGCGCCCGGCGTCGTAGCGCCTTGCGACGACGACGAGAACTCTTCGCTACTTCATAAATCCCACCTCCCTAGCTTTATTGTTGCTTACTTCTTAACAACTATATTCCTCTACATTTTTATTTAAGTAACTGTTGACACACACCTACACATTTTGAACACGTTCACATCTCTATGTTGAAAGAATTTGTAAAAGTTTTCTTTTTGAACTGAATTCGTTGTGGCTAAACTTTAAGTACGGATTTACTGTAATACTCAAAAGAGATACGTAACTGATAATATAACAACAGCATCAAGCGAACTACAGAACAATTAAACTTATTCGCCTTTTCATTTTACATGCTACCCTCATATTATTAATAACAACAATTCACCAACTTTAATTGAACTATTGGCTGGCCATTTCCAATATCCAATGTAAATTTATTTTATGTTAAAATTTCGTTGCAACAGAGCGAAAAGTTGATAGCAAAAATGAAAACTACGCAAACTCGAAACTGTTATAAAATACAATTTTGAAGGTAGGTTTATAACAGAGCTTTTTATCAAATAGGAAGGTTTTTAGTTTGGTTGTAGTTTAACAAGCGCTTGTAATGCTTTTAATAAATGTTATAAAACAAAGATTTCAGCGGAAGTTTATATTCATTTTAGTTTTTTAAATATGCAATTATTAGTCACATCCCACCTTCCTATATTTAGGGTAATAACATTGTTATTTGATTTACAACCATGTCGCAGTCAATACGCTTTACATTGATGCGTATATCTGCAACACATCACAGTTGCATTGCAATGCAACCGTTGTATAATACCAGAACAAATAATAACTGGATTCCTTTGAGATACGACAGATACTACTGTCCTTATTATGTCCGTACATACAAGGCTATAATTTGTTTGAAACAATGATGACTTGTTGCAAAGTAAACGCTTTATTATAGTAGTATGAAACAAAGGAATAAATGCCCTTTAAGGACAGGACTGATAGATAAAATGTGTTTTAATAAAAATGCTAATACATCATGACTAATAATATTACTAATAAATTAGATACGTTTATCGTCGTTTCAAGTTCGGTTGTGATTATAATCTGCCACTGAAAGAGGTCTTTAGTGACAAAACACTTTTTGTAGTCCAGGAGTTACGTGTATTTTTCGTTGTTTATATTTTCAACAACAACAAATAGATAAAATACAGGTAACATTCATAAAGATATATTTAAATACCTGCCATATCTATTGAAAGAATCAAATGGAGGTTTAAATGTCATGTAAAGGCTAAGTGACGGATCTGGTAAACTATAAAGCACTTACATAGTGCGGTACTAGATAACCTACTCGTATACTTCTACTGCTAAACATAATTCCTTCGGCCACCTCGAGCCTCAGCTGATGATGAGGAATAGTCAATTTACGTGTAAATAATTCTTAGTACCTGTCTCATAAATTTCAATGACCTAATCAAATCTAGAAACAAACTTAGGTATCGTCTAATGGTGACCGTGCTATCCTAGCCGTTTGACAAAGCTGATCATAGAAAACTATGAAAGATAAACGTGGAAGACTCCGACAAGACTTTAAGAAGAAGATACATTTATTCCACAAAAAGTAAGTACTTAACTATCACTTCCCGGACTGTTCCGGTTGACTAAAAACTTGAAACTTTACCGAATATCACCAAGTTAGCTGCTAACAAAAATTGTTATAGAAATGAATATTCCATACTAGGTCAATCGTACTTTTAACGCAACTCATCTCATACACTTATGAACAAGTGTTCACAATGATACTCGCACAAAATCCACAAGCATTCCATTCAGCTAACATATTCGATCAGCATATCGAGGGGTAGATGACGAGCGTGCAATAATTAAAATAATAAAGCATCGGCGGGTCCCGGCCATTGTGTTGATATGACAAGTGCCCGCAATAACTGCGACCCCAGCAACGTAGGGTCGGGACATCGCCCGGCTTAGTACTCCAATGCGGCGTGCGTTATTGTGATGCCGTACAATAGTATACCTTTTCATTAATTTCATTACCAACGCTTACACTTTGCCCCGTTGAAGCAGAGTTGTTTGGAGGTTGTTATAATGTTTGTAGACTAAGTTTAATAGTAAAAAATGTAGATGTAAACGTGAATATAATAAATTACAGATATCTATTTAATATTGCCTTCATCGTATACTATTATTATTATTATAAGGTTACAGTATTATTAAGGTTTTTTAATGACGTGTGATCATAATTTTAATTTGAAATATGACTGCTTTATCCTTCATCATCGTATTTATATACAGATTAAAGCATCTCTCTACAGCAATTGTGGGATCAGACGTCACTGTACAGATTTTAATGAAGCTTTGAGTTCAGTAACACATTTATATTAGTAAAGACTAAAGATACATTCAAGTTAAGTACTATAGATCTTTGATTGGGATAGACAATAAATAATCCTGTTCAAAAAGTCCAGTAATTAAATATTATGTGATTTAGAACGCAGTTCGAGAAATCGTGAAATGTCACCCGTATAACATACACCACAGCACGTCCAAGTTCAGCCTTCCTTTAATTGGCTAAGAATTTTGATCTTAAAGGTTTAAGCTTAGAACAGTCGGTTATCATAGCACTAGATGTGAAAATCACGAAACTATTAAGACTATGGCCATTGATAACGACAACCTCACGGATGCAATGAATAATAATATTAACAATGTCGTAAAACACTTACTTCGAGTTGCAAAAAATAAAATATAATCAAAATTATATGAACTACATCGAAGACATCATCTTTATATCGTTAAACATACTCACCGGTTTTCGACACGAGTAGTGACAACATGTGAGAATGAATGAGTATCGACAATAATTCAGCCCGCCAAAATTATCCCCAGAGCCGCTTAATGTCTTATGTGACCATTTCAATGAGTCATCTTGAAAAGCGCCGACGATACGAATCGAATGACTAATATAATATAATCGACGAGGTAAATATGTACTCGGTTAAAGCACGAAACAAACTAAGACAGAGACCTTTGTGTGGCAAATGTTTTATGTCGTCAACATTGATACCTAGTTGCAAATAACTAATGAATAAATGGAAGAGCAAGTTGACGTACCTACTGCGGTTTAGAGATGATAATTTAAAGTACGTAATTTAAATTATTTAATCAAGAGTAAATGATTTAAATTTCTATTATGCGTACATTTTGGATTTTGTAACTGAAATTTATCTGCGTTGATTGCATTACAATTTTGGAGCCAGTTAATACGTAGATACGTACGTACTTCATCAAATATTCCAACGGCTCAGTTGCTAGCCATGAACACAAAAATATGTAGAGTCGATTCTTACATTTAGAAAAAAATGTATTCGTAATTTAAATATTCAATTCGGATTGTATTTTAATACAGATTGTGAGCACGTGGTCGTTTTCACTAAAACTATTTTTAATGTCTCTTGTACCACTGGTTTACTACTGCAAATATACGATACGTTATACTTACGTAGGTACCTACTGCTAAAATATACCGTCTAGTTAGGAACAGTATACGTCACATCACGATAAGAGCCGCACTAATTAATTTTCATAATAAGGTAAAACTGTGAACACACCACTTTACACGCGCGTTGCAGGTGAACCTAAAACGTAATTATATTGGAATACCGTAAATAAATTCGGCACCTGAGGGTTGGTATTAACCCGCAAATAGCGAAAATCGAATATTTTGTGTGTAATTATTAACGACAAAAAGTGGAGTATGCGGGATATTCAACACGAATACTATAGGTAAAGTAGCACGCGATTCCTGAAACAGGAATGCATTTAATACCAACAACGGAATAATTCCAGTAATTTAGTGCCGTTTAGACTATATCGCGTGTACTCTATACGGGCAATAAAAATGGAGCTTTTTCTCAGTTCCCCAATTATCCGTGTTTTTTTAAACAGCGCAGCGGTAAGCGGTGTTTGTATTTTTACTTTTCTTTTGCTATTTATTCCTTTGCTACATTTGTGTTCTATAGTATGCAACAAATTTATGCTTTTTTCATCACGGTTTGAAATCTTAATATCTGAAATCGTAGTCCATTAAACTTATTGTTAAGTAATTGTATCAAAATTTTCATTAATATCTAACTATTTTATTTACATATCTTTGTATATATTGCGTGCAGGGTTAAACTTTGGATCCTAGTGTAATTACTTATAGAAACCTACAGGCAGTCGAAACCTTCAATAACATCAAACACAGCTGCAACTTACTTCGGGCGTTTAAAATTGTTTTACAAATGTTTGAAATAGAGAGCACTAAAATTCAATATAAGTACCTCATTGCAATACAGGTATCGTTATCGTATATGTTGTTTAAATCCACTAACTATAAAGCCGAATGGCGTATTGTCCAGTAATACGCATGTTTATGCAACATAGTATGCAGCGAAACACGGAGAAACAATGTACGAGGACGTATCTTTACTACGCGTACCATCCGACAGATACAAATACATTGCGCGGAGGGAAAATGGAGAAATAATAATGGAGAATAAATGTCCATATCAGCGATCGTGCATAGGGCGGCCACCTGTATGGCCCGCGGAGGGTAGCGAAGTATGTTAATTAATTTTCGGTTGACCGTTTGCGTCCGCGCGCTCCAATCGTTCGCGCCACCCGTGCGGTTACCCTACATTCTGAACAAAAGGGCCAGTTAATGTTTTCAATAATAACCGTTTTTAATGAACATATTTTCGAATTTGTGACGTGTTTTCGTTACGGGTCTGCCTTTTTTCGTCTATCGATATTCCGGCATGTTTTGGAGCCATTTTGTAACTTTTATTTGTTCCGTGTTAAACCCGCTTTTGATCAACACAAACACAAACCGAATAGAGTTCCGTTTTACTTCTGACGAAGCTTCAATGCATCTCGGTGCACACATGATTTATGTAGTAAGTCAAACGAGTGATCGAGCAAGATTTCCTCCGAATGTATATTTACCGTCATCGCATTATTGGAAGAGCTGCGTACGCGGGTTAACAAAGATGTTTATCGATTTGTATGAATGTTTACTGACGCCACAGGGCGAGACGTGTGCGGCACAAAGCAATCCTAGCAGCGAACCACCGAGTCACCGAGCCAGCGAGACGAGCGACGAGCGACCACGTGGCGCGGAGTACGCACGTACGACGCTCACACGGCTCACCAGGGTTAGCAGCTGTTTTCAACACACTTTTCAACGTTAAAACATGAAACATATTTGGTGTTTAGAATAGCAAAAATATTAGGACGAGTATAGTTGGGCAGTGGGCAAGAGAAAGAAGAAAAATTACTTACAGAAATATTAATGCAGAGAATCGGTTTTATTTACCACGCATTTGTAAGAATTGATTCATTCTTTTCAAAAACAAATAACAATGAATATTTGGAATTGGACACAAGCCAATCTTACTTTTTAATTTATTGTGCACACGTGTTTTATTTTGTAGGCATTATCTTTCTCCACTTAGAATGAAGTACGAACTCTAGGAACACTATAAATTTATCCAGATTTTTATCAACATCAATGAAGGTGTCAACCCTGCAAGCAACGGTTGCACCGGAGACAGTGACGTGCCTACGATACGGCCTCGTCAGCGATCCTCACTCCTCGCTCCTGACTGACATCAACCGCGACACAAACATTATGCAACGGCAAAACATTTTGCATACCATACTCGACATACACTTCAGACGCCACACGTGATTAATCTACATTTAACACCGATCGTAAATTATAATAAAATGCAAATGCGTCGAATCACCAAAGAGAGAGCGCGCCGTTAATCATAGCGTAGTTCAAAGGCGTCTAATGGGCCGTTTGAGAAATATGATCGTGATCACTTTGAACAAAGTTTTTTAGAATGTTGACGCCAATTTTTTCTTTTAGATCAGATGGAACCGAGCCGGCGATAATCATGGGAGCGCACCGCTGAGTCACGCGTACTGTTGCCAACTTAACGCAATGCTAAGAGTAAAGACGTATCAATTTGTAGTTTGCTATGCAAATAACGACTTTCGATACAGACAACTGTAGAACAAGAACGAAGCGTATCGGCAGTACATAAACTATAATGAATCATCGGCCGGTGTGCCAGCTGCGGAGTAACTCAGATTGTAATTCTCAGCGAATAGCGCAGCTCCTCTTACAATATGAAATGCAATAAAAACAAATCGCACACACCCTCATTCCTTCCTCATAATCTCTTTCTCTAGTATAACATCGGACTGAGGATTTTTTGCTTCTGCTTACATTAAGAAATCCAAGCATACAACTGGGATAAAGGATATTTGCTTTCCAATCTAGCTTAAAACCAGAACGTAACAAACTATTTCTGACAAACAGTTATAGTGACAATTTCAATCATTCGTTTCTCAGTAATCTTAACAACGTTCAATAACTTTATTTCACACGAACCCTTCGTCCAATAAGGTACAATATTATAAGCCATATAATATAGACGCGATGGTAACAAAGAGATACTTATGAAATTAAGGCTATAAATCAGCGTGGTCTGAGCGGGCCGGGCTATGAATGAGCACAGGAACAACGGCTTATATGTAAATAATGTCGTATGCCGACGCCCGGCGGCCGCTCGCCGGAATATAAAGTGATATATCACACGATATTATATAGCGAGTGATCGAGTACCAATAATTGTATCGGTTGTTATGGGAAATAGCGTTCATTAATAGAGTGCTTGAGGGTTACGTTGCAATCGTGGTATTTTACCTCATGTTGTATGGATTTTGTAAGCGGACGTTTGTATTGCGTGAGGGAGGCGTCAGCGCGAATCGCTGCCGACAGTGCCGACGCAAGGCGGAGATAAGAGTCGACGGCGGCGGCCCACGATTGCCTACTGTGCAACTGATAGTACGCGATCGTGTCCAGCTATAAATTACTACTGCTCAGATCCTACCAGATCGATATCCAGTGATATACTACAAATGTTTGAATACAAAGGTGCTGTTGGCAAACAAGCCGTTCAATGCACAGGACTTATGTGGTGTTGTCGTTTGTAGAATATTGTTGTCTATTTATTTAAATCTACTTCACGCTAAAGTTCACAAAGGACTAGTTCATATAACTGATGGTAAGTTATTGAATAGCTGAAAATTTAAAATATGAGTAGTATTTGGCGCTAATCATTTAAAGTCTAAAAAAATCAAAAGCAAGCGTTATACAGTCCACAAGAGTAAATTAAGAAGTATAAACTACCGACCTACACTTTCCCTTGTCGCTGGTCAAAGATGACTTTAACCTTAAGCATTATGAAAGAAATGAGTATAGGCCGAAAAGCGCAGTAATAGCCTTTTAATGGTAATAATAATTAAGAGAGATTTCCAGGTGTTACTTACGGTGTAGGAGGATCTGACGTAACCGATACGATACGCGAGCAGCCACACTACATTGGCTATGTAGGTCTGATGCATCCATGGATGCATCTATACTCTCTTATGACTAATCGGCATAAATAATGCAACGCGGTAACTTGTTACTAAACCTCGCAATCTTGCAATTACTGAAGCGTACTCAACTAGAGCAATTATGATTTTCCTTTATTGTGTACCAGACGATGCCCGCGGCTCCGCCCGCGGAAAAGTCAATAAACAAAATATTGATCTCGTCCCAAGGGAACCTATAATCGGGATAAAATGTATCCTATGTCCTATTCCTGGATGCAACCTATCTGTGTACCAAGTTTCAGCTTAATCCGTTCAACGGTTAGACCGTGAAGGAGGGACAAACATCCAAACATCCAAATATCCAAATATCCAAACATCTTTACAAACTTTCACATTTATAATATTAGTAGGATATTAGTAGGATGTGTTCTATTCATCTATTCTGTCCCTCCGCCGCCTCTCTAAAACCGAGCAATTTAATCTATGGCTATTTTCGCTCTGGCAACCGTGCAATAACTACGCAATTAACATTTAATATTCATCGTGTATCATAAATGGAAGAATTCTAAAAACTCGACCCATTGAACGTTTGAACTTTAATATTCTCGGTCCGTCCAGACTTCGATACGTGACCTGAACTCTTTCCTATTGTGGTTCAATATCACACGACTACGTCAAAAACAATGAATTCATGACCAACTTCCAGTACAGTGCGTGAGCGCCGAACGCCTGCCATCTGAATATTGAGTAACAGTAATATATTTTCCAAGCTCACAACTAAATACAAGATTTATAATACTATCGGTAAATATTTCAAGGCACGATGTTAAGTGCTAGTTAAGATTTTACTCTGTTATATTAAAAACACATGAATCTGAACGCGTAGTATAATTTATGTTTTTATTATTGAGTAACGTTCCCTTTTACTGCTTTACAAGTTCGAAAACCTGATCTACTATTTCGAAACTGTCTTATTAAGCGCTGCATTTAGCCTTCACAGTTTTATGTTCTTTATTACTATCAAGCGTATTAGCAAAAAACTTGAACAACACAGTAGGTGATATTAAATTAAGTCGTATATAAGCTTGGAGTAGAATACGTTTATTATCCGGATTAATCCGTTAGTAGAGAGCGTATGGGTAATGAAGGGAATCTGAGTGCTTTAGCGAGATCAAGGTGCGCTGATAATCGAATTAATTTGAACTGCACTGAAGCCTGCAACGTTGCCGACAGAGGGTTTAACTTAGTTTATGACTATGCTAGGTACGCTCTTAGCGCGCAACAAGTTTGTTGCGAACGTCTTGAGTGCTTTGAAATCGGTTAAGCCATATAGAGCTGTTCAAGCGAACCACTCAATAGTTTGAAATGTTCGCTGTAGCTAACGAAACAAAGGAGATTTAGCCGAGCCGAGCGTACACGAGTTATCTCATACAAGGCAACGTTAAGTTCGAGACAGAGTTGTCTTACTCGTCGATGAATGGTACGGATGTACGTCATAAAGGGTTATAAAATGGGAGCTACAGCAATTAGCAGTGCTAACGGTCGGGCTGTGGTAGGGCCAGCTGCGATGGTGGCAAGAGACAATTGTGCCGACAATTCGCGAGGGTTCAACGACCACTCGGACGATGCAATACGCACTCGGTGCACTATTATTGCTCTCGTCTATAAGAAGCGCGAAGGATCACATCAATTTATTTATTGAAACTATTACGGGTCTGATTTAAGAGACTATTATATCAAACATATTACTTACATGTTCCATTGTTCACCTTAAGTAAATTATGTACGCAAGTGTAATCGTAAAGTAAGGTAACGTAAAGTAAGGTATTTATAAAGGGCTTTTTTGCAACATTATGGACTAGTTGCTTTATAAGTCTTTTATGCTTTATATGGCTACCTGAAGGAGGAATTAGTAACAATGATGATTTAATCGAAAAATACTACTTCTAAATTATTTAAAATTCCACGGACACATACTTTAACCAGTCCATAGTCTAGATTATAGAGTGTATTATTTTTAATACGGCACGAAAGTCGAGCCCTTCCCGTATTAATATACAAATATAACGGTCATAAAGAGTAAAGTATTGTGTTTATTGCTCGATGTGCATTAAAAGCGTATTTATGAATACCTACTATGAATAAAAATTCTAATTGCACTTGTTCAGTAGTCAGTCTGGTTTAAGTGTCTTTTTAACTTTTATTACGGGCTATATTTTAATACAGAACACCGACATACGAACGACTTTATGACGGCCGTAGATTAATAAACGGTGTTCAACTTTGCGGACCTGCTTCAAATTAAAATTTCATCGAACATATTTTATTACATTTGCGCCAAAACTTTCTCCTCAACGGACATAGCTTAAAATTTGTTGTGCATATTTTTGAATTTAATTGTTCTTTTGTTTTGTAGGTAAGAAGACATCTGGAGCATTCGTATACAAGAATAAATAAAACGGTATTAAGTTTTTTATTGCCGCATATATCGCTGGCATTGGTGGCCGTGTCGCAGCGATTAGAATGACTTGTGCAATAAATAAGAATTAGCATCGAGTTTAGGCACGTATATCCCACAATGGCAAGAATAAATACGATTAAGATTCTCACAGTAATTATCTCAGTGTAGCAAATCAGTGTAATAATATTTCTCGTCGGTATCACGTATAATTGGATCGCAATGCGAGTAGAATCTATGCGGAAGAACGGGAGCAACATCTCTCGTTACATTCTGTGTCTAATTCTGAGAACGCCATGGGAATACTATGTATGTAAGCCAACTCTTGACTCGAATACATGTATCATTAAAATTCTAAAGTGACGTTTTGAATAAGTTCTCGCACTGTTAGTCTATAATACGGATAAACGAGCATTTTTTGCAACCGCCAGCGCGTGAAATGGATGGTAGCGTCGCGCGTCGTTTTGGCAACAGACGCATCAATGAAACGGGCAAAAACGTAAGTAACGACCTCTTGGGATCGAATGGCAAATTAAAACGCTGAGTTAAACGGGGATTAAAACTAAAGCAGGCGAAGTTGCAGTGAAACTTGTAAGAAACAATTACAAAATATTTCCATTGAAATTAAACGCGCGGGAGGTTAAGTGAAAAAGTGTGAACAAAGGATGGCGTGGTCGGTGGGTCGGCGCGCTATTTAGTATGCATTTGGAAAGGAGTCGAGGCGAGAGCAATAAGTTTAGCCTGCGATTTGCATAGATTGTGGCGCGTTGTGGCGCGCGCGCTGTTTGGTGATTTACTCGGGTCACACCGCCGCCGCCGCGCCGCTTCCCGCGTGGGCGAGGAGACCCGATAACACCTGTACACTCTACTACTGTACAACAATATGACACTCACAACTGCACATAACCGATTGTTCAGCTCCGTAAGTACTAAATAAACATTTACTCGAGCGTACACATCGTCTGAAGTACACTAATCATGTTTGATACATCAAAGTACTTGTATGTCGTTAAGCTTGTGACATGTGAAGAAGTATTTATTGTGGATATTCGCTGTAACTGTACGATTGTCAACTTACTCGTAATCCTCAACTTGTAAGTTTAATTATTTATTAATACCTCTCTGTTTCCTTAACCTAACCTAAACTAATGCACGTATAAAAGTAAAATCAGCCTGTATTGTAACAGTACTCCGTCAACGTTTTAGCAACGTAACGCTTAATCATCGAACATTTAAAACCGTTTCAATCCGCTCAAACTGCGTACGGCTTTGTCGTTGTCACCGCGTCTCCTGTCCCGATATAAATAGTTGACGTTACTCAGCGACCGAGTTGCGGGTAACGAAGTATTGAATTGATTCATTCACTCGACAGGGCTGTTCACAACCAACTCGAAGGAGTCTGACTTCGGTTTAAATTGCGCTCATTTACCGCGGCTACGGCGGAGGCATGCGCGAAATGTTGCCAGCGACGATTAGCAGAATTCCATCCCGGCAACAGAACATATAAATGGTAAAAAACAAGCCACTTGCGACAGCCGTACGACCGTACGTGTGTATGCGTTAGTCGGTTGATTTGCCATATACGTACTCGGTTGCCTATTCCGATGCATCAACCGCCCGGCGAGATAATGATCTAGGTTTTTACGTTTATGACTGTTTGTTTTAATTATTCCAAGGATCCTGGAAGTATTAGATTAACGCGCCGTCCATGCCAGAACGCGAGGAATGGTTGGGTAGAGGCACCTACTATAAAGTTGTTTGTTCCTTCTCCGCCGTCAACCTAACGACGCGCGTCGCAACGGATATCAACTCTCCAAACTTGGGAAAAACGTCATGAATGTATGGTTGTAATTGGTTAACAACATTAAATATATTCCTGGTTCACCACAAAGATTTATTTTATTCTAAGATTGACCAAGAATAAACAAGAATCATTTAAACTAAGAAATGAGTAAGACTCAAAATAACAAAACATATTGCCTACTCACAATTATCTCGTGTATATTAGGTACAGCTAAATTATGAACTTATATTTCCAATACAAAGTAACTAAGTTAACCATTAACTTAAATAAAGATCCACTTAGCTACAACCTGAA
>LGAG01000158.1:530283-558430 GCA_001278395.1 Lerema accius
ATACTACATGAGAATACTACGTAATTACCTATAGTGGTTATCGTGATTTTCATAAAACTCAAACGTGAGATGGCTTGAAGAAAATTACTTGTGAATGGTTTTTGGTATTGGACAACATCTACCTATGACATATTTTAAAGTAGTCCAACATGAATTCCAATTTTATCAAGGGACAGTATAAGTATTCACCAATAAAGCATTTTTGTTTCAGTAACAAAAAGGTAAAATTAAAAAAAATATGTTATCAGGATGTAGAGTTTATTATAATAGGTAAAGACTATGAAACATGACGGTATTTTTTGTAAAACTTACACATAAAAACATGCTGTGAGAAAATAGTTGCAGTGGCTTATTTACTGTAACTGTACATTCTTTTATAATACTAACACAACTTTTGTGAAGATACAGTCGCAAAGATAAAAGAAGTCTCGAAATGAATAAAGGCTTTCAAAATGAGCCATTAAATACTGGCGACAGATAAAAAAACACAAAGACGACAAAAACACAAGAGAAGAGCCACACAGACTGAAGATTGAATAAATAGTTTAAATACAGCTCTGTACACAACACGGGAACGGTTGGAAGGATCTGTTTTTGATATAAACCCTCAGTCGAGTTGACATCAGCGAAAGGTAAATAACACTATGGGACGTAACAATAAACTCTTAATGAGCGCCTGTTTCAGATTCTACGAAGATAGCTTTTGTGCAATTATAGTAATTTATACAGGAACCGCGCTATTGTTCGTTGTCGCGTTCATACAGCACTAGAGACGTACGTACTCGATTACATTTCGTAGAAGAGTAAACATCGCAGCCGTGAATGGATTACAAGTGAGTTATTAGTCGAGGGAGCTTTCCTAGACGCCGGGCCAAAAGAAAAAGTTATCTGGTGCGGATAGAGGAGCGAGCATAATAAGTTCTGCCCACGCGCCAATGAATCATGCGCCAGAACCCGCCCGCTGTAGCAACAAGAACAGCAAAAACATTACCTACTTTTGAATAAGATCCCTTTCTCTTTCTACACCTCCGAGTGCTGCACTCCGGGGCCATTCATTACATCAATAACATACGAATCGTAAGCGCAAAAAACCATCGCTGTTGACTTATCATTATGCGCTAGTAATGATTATTGTTCACGAACAGCGAACGAGTTGATCGAAGAACGAAAATATACATTACACATTGTGTTCATATTTAATTTTATGAAAAGTGAAGCATAAATTAAAAACAATAAGCTCAAAACAGCACACAGAACACTGGAAACTTATGAAAGTTTTAAAATAACACCAAATTCAGGGAGCAAAATGCGGTTGTTTATACGAAAGCGCGCCAAATGATCATAAACGTTTAAAGAACGCTAAATTCACAATGACAAGTAAAATGCTCTTTAAGCGAGCGACGCTTTTGAAACAACAAACAATACTCATGCTCTTATATTCATTACACCGCATGAAGCTTTGATTAACATACCAATATTGTGAGTTTTATTTATACCAATGTATGTAATTTTAATTTATCATGTTTTTACGTGGTCTCTAGCAAATTTCCAAGGTATCACACGTAGTTATTACGTATTATTGAATTTTAATACTGTCATTACATCATTCAATTATACATTGCATAAAAATAGTAATATTGATTTCAAAACATACATGCAACTCACAGTCCAGTTTCGTAACATGGTCTACAAAAATATGTTTACTTTTTAATTTGGACATTAATATATTGTCGCATAACGTCCACTTATTGCAGTCAAAGCGTGACGGAGTTGAACGAATGACCATGAAGTGCGTAGAGCGGCCAGCCGCGCCGCGCCGTCGTGATACGTAAAAACGGTGACTCACGAAACGAGAGGGAGAATACCCAACACCGCGAGTGTGACAGTGACGCGAGATGCGAGAAAACCGGTTTGAAATTTCGAGTTTCAATCCGATATGCTCCTGTCTGTGCCAAGTCAACTTCGCTTGAGTAGAGCTCCACTGCCGTTCCAAACAAACACGAGACGAGAGAAATGGATCGTTATTTTTACTCTCATTTCACTTGAAAGGAATCGTTTAAAGTATAAACACTTATTTTCATTCACGACCGAATCCTTAGTGAATGTCCGTTTTGGGAATTGGGTATTAAGCGAATTGTCCATTTCGCAAATGAGCGTTTTGTTGAATCCATTTTCCAGATTAGTTCCTTCTTGATATAGGTACCAATTTTAGAAATGGGACCTTTGTGTCTAAAGGTCTAAATTTAAATTTTTTGCGACCCTGAATCAACTGAAAGTATTGTTGTTATTCATCAAGCCATTGTATAAAGGTTACAGAGAACACTTTCGTTATCGCGACACCGTGTGGGCTGTGATGATGTCACTCCCACTTTGGTTCTCCTTATCTCGTAGATAATACACGAGCTAGGAATGTTCTGTAACATCAAATGCTAAGCTAAGCGAACGTGTGCCACTTGCTGATATCATTTTTATCCTCATATCGAATGAGATGCATGGCGATCAGAGATTTTTGCATACGAAAATATAGGATTGCAATTTCATTGGCACCCGAGCCGCGTAGAGTTGGAAATACGAATAGCGTGTAAAGATTGTCAAGTTACCAATGATCATTGAAGAAAGTTTCTACAAGATTACAGGAATTTTCCGATTGGGTGGAAATGATCGCGTCTCAGTGAATCATTACTTGTTTTTTGCAACGCATCGTCCGCAGAGAAAATGTGTCCACATGTCCATATTACACGAAACCGTACAGAAGTAGGAAATTAAATTAACATTTACAATCTCGAGTGATATTAAAAATTCAATGCGAGCGGTGATATTGTAGCATTGATGATGTAATTCTAATTTGTCATATTATAAACAGCTATCTAATATGCCATATAATATGCATTAGTATGTAATATTGTGGAGGCTAACAACTCACTTTTTAATAATTTAATAATTGATAGTATAATTGAAGCTTAGAATAATAATAATTACTTCCCTTAAATTTTTGTAGTTCCTTTGACAATTTTCAATCGGAAATGGTCACAAATTGCAAGAAAATAACAGAAACTTGGTAAAAGTAATTAAATAAGTATACTTATAAAAGTCCTGCAAAAGAACCGCCTAGACAATATTAAACAGTAGATAAGAATTTATTTTGATAAGTACGAAAGCTGCTTGTTTATGATAAAGTAATTAAACTACATTTATTTCATCCTCCGCTCCGTGAAGAACAAAATCTAAATAGATTAGCCAATAAAATATAGAGACATTTATTATTATCTAAGTCTGTGTGTGAAGCGTGAAACGATTGTCTCCAGATTTAAAGAATAAAAAAATACATTTTTTTTCCATTTAAAACGTAATATTAAACAGGCGAACTTTACACAGATTACAAACAATATACAAATATTAACTGGAGAATTTTCTCATGACAAAAAGTTATTAGTTTCGGATACTAAAACGAACATTCTAGATAGACGCCTTTTTATATAGTTATCGTAAAAACTAACGTAGCCTATCCAGTTTCACAAAAACGTAAATAATATTATAGGTGAAAGAGATGTTTTTACGCGTCATTATTGTATTTATCCTATCTTCCTTACCCAAAGAAAATTTAAGCATGTCTAAAAAATTTAATTGGTTTTTACTGAACAAAGAATCGGAGTGATGATACTAAAAGTACCTACTGAAAATTCGTTTGGATACCTTTCTACACAACAGAAGTTATTTTTAACGCCAAATTTTTTATACCTATACATATGCCTTATTTCCTAAATACAAAGACGATTAATAAATAAAATCAATGCAAGTGTTATAGTAAGAATTATTCAATAACGTCATAGTAAACATCGTAGTGTCAAGATAATGGAGCACAAAACAAAGGTATTATTTTATCATGTGCCAGCAATAGTAATCGTAAGGCTACCGTTGCGACAGAGCGACCGGTCGAGCGGGTTCGAATGCCGAAACGGCGCCAATCATAGCCTTAACGCCGCCCAACTGCTGCGCTCCTAGTACCCACTGGTAACACGCCATCGCCTCCGCTGTATGCTTTCTCTCCTTATCCGCCGTTTAATTCTTATTAATCGCTGTTAATGTATAGTACGATGTTCAGAAATCTTTTAGCAATGTTAATCAATTTTAAGTGAAAGAATATTTGATTATTTAAGCTTCTAAAATGTTTTTATACTGATTACAAAAAGTTGTCCTGAAAGTATTTATATGAGATTAAAGTTAAAATAAGATAATAATGGTAGAGTTATTTCCAATATAAATTACTTTATACCTACCTTACATACTTCAGGTCAATTTCGTGTATTTGTCATAACAATAAAAGATACAAGAAAAATCGGAACGCTCTTTGATAATATAAAAAAACAAGTAGAACTAAGCAGATGTAGAAAAAGTAAAAGTATCAATTGATATTATTTTCAGTTGTATAGACTGAGAAACAGTCGATTATGTTATGATAATATCAAGAAATTCAACATTATCTTTGTACTTATTAAATCAATAGCAGTAAACAAACAGTAAAGAAAGACTACATAATTATTTATCGCTGTTTCCCGAAGCTCACTTTTCATTTGGCATATTAAATCCTCTGCCACCATTCGTACCCATTAATATTTATTAATGAATGTGATTGATTATTCAATCATTGGCAACAAGCGTGAAGCTTGTTAAACATACGCCGAAATTATCACACGTACCGGTGCCAACAGAAGTGTGATTGATGTTCAATCTACGAACAAAACCACGCAAGATACACGGCGGGAATACTGTAGAGTCGAAGACACAGATCTCCGCAATCAAATCGAAACTCAATATTCCCAAAATGTCGACTTCCTGTGCACAATTCCTACCGAAATTAGCCCAAAGCGTTACAACATCGACCACCAAAAATTATCGTGTGGCGTGCTGAAAATCGCTCAAATTTAGAAGTGGGTAATTGCCGGCGAAATTTAACGCTCCGGGGTGCGCACCTGCGGGCGCAGGGTTTCATTCATGAGAGCGGCCAAGTAAAGCGGCGAGAGGTCGAGAACAATCCGCGCTAGATAATAACAGTTGGCTTTTCTTAGAAACAGCACGGCGCGGAGGCTTCGGCGGAGGGAGTCGCCGCGTCCCGTTCGCACTCGAGGCGAGTGAGCGAGAGCGCGTGGGCGGGGCGAGCCGTATTATGTCACGTCGGGCCCACAGAGGCGTCCGAACTCGCCGCTCACATGCTGCACTCGCTCGCTGCATCCGCTGTACTTCCCGATTCTTCATTATGAACGCCCGTCAAAGGAGTCGAAGCCTCCGAGACGTACATTAGCTCAGCCACATTTTTCCTCAACGCAAACAATTTGTTCTCCGAGTTCACTTGTTGGCCTCACAGTCATTGAAATCACCGGCATCGTTTGGCTAATGGGTGTCTTTAGTGATCACGTACTTTCGTAGTTGTTTACAGCCTACTCATTACGCGATAATTGGGTTATTTAAGTGCAAATTACTGACGTGAAAAGGCTACGATGTTTCAAAAAATTGGACGCATTAAGTGTATAGGCTTATGCGTTATGGTGGTGTTGTAGATTTTATTACGCTTTGTTGAGGGGACGTTTATTAGTTATTCTTAGCGATAAAGTCAACGTTTCCAACGTTGATTGAACGCGCCGTAAAGATATTTCTTTGTAATAAATCTGTGAATAAGAATAAAGGATACTGTATTGTTTCTTACAGTTGTATTTACGATTTAGCTTTGAAAGAACAACCTACACGCCTTGCCTAATTATGCCTCCTTGATGTAAGTGGCCTTAATGGTTTGCATTTCGTTAAAACTGTTGGGGCTAGTAACGCTTACAAATGAGGCAGTAGCTTCATTCGACATAGTCTAGAAGAGTAGCGTTGTCACCAATAGTACAAATTCCAAATGTTGTAGACACCACCATCATACAGTAACAAAGAATCGGTCGCGCCTTGTCTTCGATCCTTAGAAGATATCAGTGGTATATAATTGGCCAATCAATTGGGTTCAATACAGTACAACTTGAGCGAAGCAATTAATCCTCGCGAAAGTGAATTGGTGCCGATTTGTAAGCGCTCACGAGAAGGGGATTAGAACTATTAAACTCCTTTACGCAGATTCCATTGACTACACGATATATCGTTCCGACGAGAAATACCTAAACACTTGCAACTAACTTTCAAAATTGTCCCTTAAACAAGAGAATATAAAAAAAAACAGATTTAGAATAGAATATTTTCAATTCTATTGAATTTTTAAAAAGCAGTCTTGGAGGATACCTTACAAAACTTATTAGACTTTAAAATTCGAAAAAAAATCATAATTTCATTCATTCATTCATACGAATCTCAGGAGTACAATAAATAATAGTTATCTACAAAAAATACAGACTAAGATTAAGAACAAGGTAATAAGTTTTTTTGATAATAGCACTTAAAATAATCATGAAGTAAAAGCATCAGTTATAAGAAGATCATTGCGTGACGCATACAACTCCAACCGATTTGCGAATTACACATGCTATCCTACATGTGATCAGGCAACATGCAAATTAACTGAAGATTGAATTAATTTGTATAATATGCAATGTTCACGAACGATCCTCGATCCATGCACAGCAATCCTTGACGTCTACACGCCCATGAAATTGAAAGGAAGGAACTTTTTAAAGTGAAAGTTCTCTATCGAAAGTGCAGATCGTGGATATTCAACAATAATTCCTGTAGTACCCCTCCCCAGCCGACTAAACAGTTGGTTTTTAAATCTTAAAAAAATTACCGTACCTACTATACAAAAACAATTTAAAAGTAAAAATATCACAGACAGTTAAGTTAATGAATAATTATCTAACCCGTCAGACACGCATTTAGCATCTTTTATTATATTCTAAATCGAATCGAAACCATAGATTTTTCGAACAGAACATTTTAACCTTACAATTCTCACGAATTGCAAATTAGCTATGAGTCATGTGTCGGAAACAACCAGTAGTGTTATCGACGAATTCGGATCTAATATCTCGCCACTAATAGAATACTAACTAATGACATTTACAATAATGTCAACTTAATGCAAATGTAAAAACCGGTCGTTAGTAATAATACCGATACAGATGACTTTGTCAGAGATGGTATAAAGGAGCTTCCAGTACAGGTGTACCTGTTAGTAAATAGGTACTGATTAACAGAGTAATAAGTACATCAACACCACTGTTAAACATAGTTTTGTAGAGTAATATTTTGCAACGCATTTTGAAGGTTTTTGAGTTTGTTGAATAACGCTCGAAGCGTTCTCATCAGACTGTTAACCAAATTAATGTAGCAAACATTCATCAACAACCTACGTACCTATGATATTCCTGTGAATGTTTCTAACTGTTACCTATCACACACTAAGTGTTTTTAATATTGTAACTTTACTAAAGACAGAAATGTCTACTACCAAATAAGTATCTTTTAAGACGTTGATTGGACTCATTTGGAAGCGTTACCCCACAAAACTACTGTAGACTGTAAATACACCACTTAATGTATTAGTTAAAAAGTTTTACATAATAAGCTGGTGCGAAATTATTGGTAATTTTAAATCAAAGGACTAACAAATTGTATAATTAATAAAAAAAATTACAAAACAAATAGTCTTCGAGTCACGTATAGTAAAAACCGTGACAAAATATATTTTGAGTAACATTGTGGAAATTTTTGCGTTTTTTATGAAAACTTCTAAACAATTTTTCTTTTTAATACCCATAATGTAATGATTTTTATTGTAATATGCGATTTTAGTCGATGGAAAGACCAAGGCCGAAGATCAGATAAGATAGATAAGTTGAATCGACCCCAAAACGTACATAAATACACATTGAAAATTATATTTTAGATGTTTTTATATTTTAAAAAGAAAATCTTCAATTAAATGACAACTTATCTGCATCAACAAATCCAATCCCCAAAGCACATTGTAGGGCATTACAATAAAAGCTTGTCACTAAACAATATTAAGCAAGAACGCTATTAACTTAACATTTTATTTCGACCTTCGCATCCGTCGTTAAAAAAAATCGCACCTTCTATAATTAAAAAAATACACCTTAAATTTAACGTAAAGTACAAAATACGTAAACATATCAATGTTTGTTTAACGAACAGGTGTGTTATCTATTTTCGTAATCTTGAACTTGAGTGGCATTACCAAACCAGTTAAATATTGATTATAATCGCGATTATTTAGCTGTATAATGAGGCGAACAAAATAAAAAGTGTTTATGCAGTAGCAGAGATGGTTATGTCATATTTGGCCTAGATAAATAGGTACATACGCACACGTTGTTATGGCCGTTAAGAAGCACATTATAATTATACCGAGAAGTAGGCGGTATGAGAATTAATCAATTTTATATAAAATCGATTATAGAAACTAGTAATTAAAATCTGCCTTTTGCTTAATCAATCTAGCAAAGGAACATGATTACATAACGTTACCATGATCTCTTAAAAACAATATTGAATAAGTTATTTAAAAGTTTTTTTTATGGATAGCCATAGTTTATCGTAGATAAACTGAAAAACATTTCCATTTAAAAGTAGGTCGAATTGATATGATTAATCGAGTATCTATTAATCAATGGAATCCTAAAAAGAACATCAATAGATTTATTGTTCGTTTGTACTCCGTAAATATTTGATGTAGCTTTTAAAATCGGTTCATGTAAACATAACTACTAATATAAAATTTTCTGAATCTAAATTTGTCAAATAGATTCTTGTCATCAGCATAACGGCAACAATGAGAGGAAAATGCAGCGTCACGGAGAATTTATTACATCTAAACTAATTCAAAACTGGGCTGTGTAAGAATCAAAACATTCCTATTGATAATTTGCATAAAACATCGCAATACGATAAACTAGGCGCTAGGCGTCGAAGCAGACTTTTTAATCCTATAAGGGACAGGGGCTAACAAATCCAATTTTACAATCCCCTACAGACCTAGTACTAACATGCATCACGGTGGCGGAAATGATAAATTATCGCTCGGTAGGTCACGCAACTCTCCACGATTCACTCATAAATAAAAATATTCATGTAAGTACAACAAATAAATTATTCGCAAGGGATTCGTCAGTAGCGGCGAATGTTGATTTGGCATCGTTTCACTAACATCCTTTAATCGCTTAATTAGTAAGTGAAAGTACACCATTTACAGGTTCTGATTTTTTTTTTCAATTACTGGCAATCCGCGACTACTGGTTGAGAACGCGAATGTAGGCTACATTAAATTTTACAGAAATATCTGGTGCAATTTTAAATGAAGCTATATTTTTTATTATTAAAATATAAATTGATCTAGTACCTATCTGTTTTTGTGACAGTATTAGTAAACTGTAAGCACAGTTTAATTGTACATTGAATATAATGTAAGCTTCGGTTATTGTCTGTTGGACCCTTATTGTAATACAGTAATACAAAAAAACTAGAGATGATTTTTATGCTGTGTCATAAGTAAATCAATAAACTCTTGAACGCCAATGATATCTATTTAATACTACGCAATACCATAAAATTGTTGTCTTTGTAAAATCAACAGTTTGTATCAGCGACGCTAGTACAAAGTTTAACCGTACCTATCTCTTAAGTGTCTTAATGATCAGGTCTCAATATTTTATGACATAATTCATTCCACAAACAAATAAACTCAGAAACATAGTAGGAAAGATGCTTAGGAATCTTCATTCACCAACACGTGGCGTATGGTAAGTAGAACTGGTAATTAATTTGAATACAACATTATTATTCATACATACTAATTGTAAACTATTCTGATGGTGCCAAATAATGTCGACTCAGATAAGTCATTTCGCAGATAAGATTAAAATAATGAAGAGATTTTAATTTTCTCCGTGACGTCACATTACTATGGATTAACACACGCTTCGAAGAAAAGATAAAGACGATAGCAAATGGATAAGAAAGAGTGCCACTGATAAGGATATGCGATAGGTTTGTTCAAAAACAATACGGTTTATTGGAGGAAAACTTATGATATCTCCTTTTAAGACGTTTTAATATTGGAGACGCTTACAAATAGACGTTTTATTTCCGTTTCAAGGACAGCTAAACATTTGTAAACGACCGATGAGATAGATGGTAGTGAGTTCACTACTACCTTATGGGTTACAAATTGGTTGACAAGTAGCGCTATAATAAAAGTTTTCGTCAATATTCCTGAAGCTAAAACCGCTGAAACTAAGTTGCTAAACTTATGTCAGTTGTTCTCTTGTCACGCAAGAAGACTATGTCCATCAGTCGGATAATAGATTTAAAAATTTCAATGATAGTTGAAGCCGGTATAAATGTCAAAGTTAGTTTGGAATCATCAACAATCTTACCGAGGTTCGCGTAGTATCCGGCTGGGTGCATCATGACCGAACCGATCACCGGTGTAAACTTCCCATTTGTCACTTACCTGAAATACAAAAGCATAGTGTAAAACATTTGCACAGAATACATTAACAGTCGTTGAAGTCGAGTCCATTTTAGAACTATTTTAATTAACTAATCAGTTAAATAATCCTATCGGAATGTAGTGCTTTCTGTAGTGAGACTAAGAATCGACACTATGAAATTTGAAGTATCGGAAACTCAGGATTCAAAAACTGTTACCAAGTTGTAAGTCTGCAACGCGACAATATTAGTAACCGAAACATTATGACTTTTTTTTCTAGAATTAATTCAGTACAGTAATGAATTAAGTAACCTAACCAAAGAGATGCTACCTATAGCAGATAACAAGGTCTCATAAAGCTATGCCTTCAACTCCGAAAAACATAAATTGACAACTATTATCAACACGTGCAGCAATACTAAAGTTAGCAAATTTCATAAACAGCTAAACAAGCCTATTTAATCAGCATTTAAGAGGCAGTAAAAATGTGTTTATTGCTTCCTTCTTGGTTGGTAATGCGTCAAACATCGGTGTTCTTCGTCGCCCAACGTAGTAACCATCTGATTACTTTCTATGAGATAGTCTATCAATTTCTTCATCAGTTATTAACAAAATCCATAAATAAGTAAGTACCTACATATTGCACAATAACAGTATAAGAAATTGCAGCTATTGACATATTCAGTTGGTTAAAATTTGCGAAATTTAAAAGCTCGCATTCAAGGAGTTCTGAAAGTAATCAATCGAGTACACTTCAGAGCTCGTTTAATGTTGGTAATATTCCTTAATTTTAATATTGCGTCAACCCAACAAGCGTTATGAACTTGTCTGTTCACAAAAAAATGGTTTGGAAATAGAAACTCGAACAAAATTAAGTAGACTGTTAATAGATATGATACGTACGAACCGCAGAGACAGGAGCCAATTTTTAATAATTATGTATTTCGGTCGTATTGATAATGTGCAAATTATAGTAGTTCATTTACTTTACAACTTATATAATAAACTATATTATGCGATATTATCGATAGAGCAAAAATTGGAAATTATCAATTACCTACGTATCTATGCTCCTATTTCTAATAACGCGTTTAATAATTATTATGTAAGTGACTAAAATATTGAAGAAGACAGTGTAACTGCAATTTAAATATTATTCAATTCTAACCCTTGTAAGTTTCAACATTAGTGCGCTAAGTACTCGAAGATATTGCTAAATGGCAACAAGATTCATGTACACCTGTCCTTGAAGTGTACACACGTATTTAATTCTTAGAAAGTTTGACACTACTACGTACGTAAGGTAATATAAGGTGTACCTAACTACCTATTTATTACGTACAATATTTCACAAACTATAAAATTAGAGCATATTACGTGCAACACATAAAGAGCCATTCGATGAAATGAAATACCCGACGGACGATTGAATGTCTAGCGAGTTTCGATTTGGTACATGAATAATTCGCTAACATTATATTCGATGTGCATGGAATATTCGGCATAGGGGCCAAAATACAAGTAGCAAGGGTTGCATATTCGGCCCGAGGCATGCGGAGGCGAGCACACGTGGCTGCCACGGCTGTTTGCCTCGGAATCTGACCAAATGCCCATTGGAGCTCGATTGTTAGCTAAATAGCAATGCTTTATTTATGAGCCGTACCGTTTGCGGTCGAAACAATGTACGGAGGTGAGATGTCTACTAAAGGAATTTTCAAGTACGGACAATACGAACATCCACAACAAGCTTCTATTACACGTTAGACTTGTATTTATTTATGGGTTTATCGCATCCCATTTATATTCAATTCCCAGACGTATAAATGTTATAATTATTGCGCGTTCATTATTTTATTATTATGAATAGATTTGTCGTATAAAACACTGGTGACAAGATTTCTTAGTGTTCTATAAATCAATAGAGGTATAGAAAGACGAAAATTAAATTTAACATTTCAAGGTTTTGGTCCTGAGTGCTATATAAATTTAAAAAAATGGTTCGAATGAGCAAAAGGAAATTGCCTAATCACAACAAAGCGCCGTAGAAACTAAATGCGTGACGCAAATTCATAAATTAAAACTTAGTGTACAATGTTTAAGTACAGATAATCTTCATAAATAGCAATTTGCTTCGTGACAAACGATCTCCGTTGCGCAGATTAGTTTGGAAATCGCGTATAATGCTGCTATTGTTAATTATAATAAATATACAAGTCACCGAGACTCTAGACATACGATTTATTGTCAGTAAGTAGAACAGCGGTACGGCGGCGACGCGACGTGAGATTTGCGCCGAGTTGCCACTGCAATGAATACTCAATTGAAAAGTAAACACATCATGTATTTGCCTGATGCCACGTTTCAATCACTCATATCATCACAAAAGATTCACTTTCCAATCTTTATTATCTAACAGAAAGAAGGTAGGTATTATGAAGTACTTATAATATTAAGTCAATAATAAGCAGTCGACCGAATTAAGCAAGGAGGATGAGTTTGTTAAACCTCTATTGGCAAATCTATTTTCATTCTTTAAAGGTAGTATTTTTGAAACTGGGCCATAAGGCCTTTTTGTGGGGTCTGATAACCTACTTTTGGTGAAGAATCTAAAGGTAATGGAGGGTGGATAGGGAAGATCAAATAACTTATTTATGTTTGTAAATAAATAAGAACTCAAAACAAAAATCAAACATGGGTAAGAAGGCATATACCTAATAAGAATTAAGTCCAGAGGCGCTAAAATAATTTGATTCGCAAAGTGTTAATGGGAGTGACATAGGATATGGTTTTTAACAGCGCCAATCCCTTCAAATAAAATCTATGGTACTCAGGTTTTTTCTATTATTATTACTATTAGACAGCGTAAAGTAATTATTGCCAAAAAAAAAGTTGAGTTACATCAGAAACCTTATCATGTAGAGTAAGTTATCTTTATAAAGTTATTAACAGTAGTTAAAGAACCACACGAATTTATCTTTCATTAGCTGCTTAACTTATCTTAATGTTAAACGCCGTTATCTAATTACCTACTAAGTATAGTTGCATTTCTCCGTATAACAAAATTTAAGTTTATGATTCATTACAGTAAAAACTTGGGCAACAACAATGCAAGAATCGATGTGTTTTTTTTTGTATTTCTTTATGGTAATAAAAAAAATTGCGATACAGTGGGACTATTTTCTAAATCAAATAATCGAAAACTTATCTGGATTGTTTTACCAAATATGTTAACCGAGTATGTATTTGTAGCTAAATATATTCTTTTAATAACAACTGTTCTATACGTTTCGCAAATATTCAAATATTCAGCAATCTTGCTCAATAAAATCCTTTTCTGTTAATGATTGGTGCTTAAAATAGTTTAGTTATATGGGATTGCACGTAGGTGGTGCAAATATCTCAAAAATAAGATTATCTTACAGATAACATTTTCCCGTGTCATAACAAAGCTAACTTTCATACACTAACGAACCCAGACCCACGCTAATACAATAAAACGAATGCCATACCAAAACATGAGCACTAAGGTATTTGTTGGTATGCACGAGAAATTTTAATTAAGGTTTCAGTGGGCACAATTTTTATTTACCGTCGCGTACCTCTAAGACGGGACAGTTTAAGAGTTAAATAATCGACATCCCCTTAACTACAAGAGCAATGTCAGTCAAGCCACGATCGAACCGCGAGATACCACGAATCGGGCTTCAGATCTGACGGCAACGTTTTTCGGTCGAAAAACAAACGGCAGCGGCGTTACCGCTTTACTTAACATTATGCTTTTAACGGAAACTTATCGCTATATCAAATCTGGAACGATTAAGAAACAATGGGACATTAATAAAAACGTTACCTACTTCTAGTGGTGCGCGGCGTGAAAATGTTCCGTTTCCATGAATTCAGCCGTCGTATGTACGACTCGGGGAGGTAATAAAATGTTTTGTATGTTGCTACGTACGTGCAATTTATAAATAAATAAAGATTATTATAGTACAAGTTTCAAGTGCCAAAGATTTGTCTAGAATGTTCGACATACTTACGCTTAGTGATTGAATTGACATGATTCGACATTTGGCAACATACTTATTGAAGTGCTCTTGTTATAAAACCTGACCATATAGACGTAAATATCTCATTTGCACGTTGTTATAAATATCAATAATAAAAACAATACCTAAATGAATACCCTTATAGACGTCACTTATAACTAGCAACTTGTACTGCAGAGCAGTCAGTTAGTTAAATGTCAATTTGCCTCTCTCTCGGCAACTTTAGCATTGAGATTGCTAGATGTCTCAACTCAACGTACTGTATGATTGTATTAAAACATTAACAGACAACTCGTTTAAAACAATCATAAATGAATATCGACGGTACTTTGTGGGTCCAGTCACGAGTTGGAAGTTTCGGTGAGCGGATGCGGTGATGCGGTGCTAGATGAAAAAGTATCAGTCGAGGTCCAACGCGAGGTATGCGCGGAATGCCGGGTAGCATCCGGGCGGCAGCGATTGTTACCAGTTATCACTGAATGTTTTCCACTGGGGTATTTTGTGCCGCCACAAAAAACCACATAAAGGGCGGGCGCGGCTCGTTTGAGACACCGCCCCTGTGGGAAAATCGTCGCCAGAAAACTGCGACGCAAATAAATTATAAACTCTCTCACGTGGAACGCAATCCTGGATGTGTGCTTTTATTTATACGAACCGCTCGCGCGGAGGCTGCGTCGCAGATCGCCGAGCGAACAACTTTTACAAATCGAGTCGGTCGGATTAATGCACGATATAGATGAATCGCTCGGACAAAAACGGTTCGAATAAATACCTCGGGAGATACCGAGATCGAGAAGCCATTTGCACGTACAATCGTCGGTACTATCGGCCTTTGTAAACGTCGCATGATCTCACGGCGACGGGGAATCATTAGCGAAAACGGAGCGTCCCGGAATAGAACTGACAGCGAAACGATTGCACCGCCCGTGATGGATGACAGGAGTCGGGAGTGGCGCGGGTTATTACTGCCGGCTTAATATCCACACCCGAACAGATTAAGACGGTAATGAAAAAATGTAGGCAATCGACGGAGGCGGTCGCATCGTCACCTACTAACTTATCGGCGGCGCTGCTAGTGTAACAAAATAAACTGCGATTATCAATTCACCATGGACATTGACGTTAGTTTAAACTCATAACCATTATTACTCAGCTCACATATAAACTGTTTATGTAATAGAGCAAAATCATCCGTGTAATGTATTACGTATTTCGGTTGCCATTTTTATACACATTTAATAAGACATCATTGTATCTTAGCCGGAAACGTTGGTGACTTGTGCGTCATTGCAAATGTTTATGAGCACCAATGGTCACTTAGCAACAGGTGGCCTGCGAGCTCATTTACCGGTTAGTTGCATAAAAACATTTCAAGATATAATTGTCCTTGTCCAATCCAATCAACATTCAATTCTATATAAAAGTATATAATTACTCATATGCTTTCTCAAAAACATAAACACTGAGTAAAAAACTAAGACAGATGGACAACAAGCTTTAGAGCGGCGCGTTTCTGCGCGTTCATGTAGCTCACATTGAAAACTTGCAGAAAATGCATCGGCGATAAGAAAAAATTCAGTCCGCCGAGGCACATATAAGTACAGCACAGCGACGGTGACATTCCGTGGGGAATGCTTCGCATATCGAGACTTAAAGTAACCATTTACCGATTGCAGATAGGTACGCCATGGCCGACCAAGTAATCTGGTCAGATCGCTTCACTCGCATAGTTGTTGCTACACATAATGTTTAACCCAAATAAGCAAGAAATATTTCTTTCATGGTGATTTAATGAGCATACGTGGCCTTTTCTAACCGCGTCTCGGAAAAAATAAACTTGAATACAAACGCATTTGGGGCTTTATCTTTGAGAGGAGATAAAAATAATTAGTGACGATTTAAATATAAGTACGGCACGCATTTGTAAGAAAAAACTGATGAAATTAAAATCGTAGCTGATTCAGAAACGGATTTAGAGGAGTCTTGAACTGTTTCATGGTCATTGTGAATCAGACGTCTTTAACTTTGTCTTCATTAAAGTAACAAAGTTACGTATAACGGTTTGTTTCTTCGTGGAACAACAAAAAAGCGGTCCTGCCGTGACGCTTCTATTTACGTCCCTGTCTCGCATGGGATCTTCTTCGAAGGCAGAAGTGGGATGATAGTGAGTCTTAATATGCGTCTTCTAATATGAGTTGCGTTTAATTTATCGTACGACAGCCGTGCTGCTTCTCCGTAGCGACCGGGAGCGACGCAACATCAATCTTCGACGCTGAGAATCGTGGCCCGAACACTACGGTTTGTTGGACATAAATCAAAGTAACCGATGAGTTTACACAATTTTTGTTATATTTTATAAGAACCGAGCGATGGGGAGTAAATCAAATAAACTAAAATGTAAACAAACATCCCGAACACTTTGTGTAACAAGAACAAAGGTGTATCTTAAACATTGTCTAAAATTAATGTTTTAGAAGAAATAATGTGATATTAAGGAGAATGCACCTCTATCTATTGTATCCTACTATAACTAAGGATTTATCCCTACTTGAGAATTTAGTGACGAATATTGGTCTCCAATTTTCTGACCCTGAGATTTCTAAATTCATCTTAATCATGTATAATTAGGAACTAACATTTTGCAAGTGTTTCTAAGTGTTATTAAAGTCAAACTTAAACCGGTGCAGAAAAGCAAGCCTGTAAATATCTAAATTACCTATTGCCAACGTTGTTTCATGCAATACACAGACATGCAAACAGTAATTACTAAGCTGAACACCTATGGACAGAGCTAAAATCAATATCTGCGCATTTGTTTGCCTACCATACATACATCATTGAAATGTAAACGCCTCAATAACCATTGAAAAACTATGGCAATAGATTAAATTACAAACATAATGGACTTTTAACTGCAATATATGGTTAAGAAATATATTTATTAAGTACTACACTATCTACGCTATGCGGCACTTACTATTACTGAAAGGAATGCTATAAGACCAACGGAAAATAGTTGTAGTGTTATAAAAATGCACAGATATTTAAAACTATTATCTTATATTTACGCACTTCCTTAAAGGAAGACCTTGAACAAATAACACACTTGTTTTTATAAAAGAATGTTCTAGTAGGTAAATATTAGAACTGAAAAAGTAACTGAACACGCAAAAGTTTCTTTATTGTCAGAAGTTTTGTGTCTGAACTAAGTTTATCAGACTTTCTTTGTCGTCGTTAATGAAGCGAAAAAAAAACATTTAATTGTTAGGTTCGACATTCGCAGAACTTAGGATGTTTCTATTAAAGTAATTTTGTTTAACAGAAGTTTTTATCTTAACTTAGTTACTCGTTTCATGATTTAACTGTTTTTGAATAACATGTAAAAGTTTTTTTTGTAAAACAAATTTTCTAAGACCGATAGATTTTTTAGGTCATAAAAGGTAAAATCATAGATAAGGTACGTTGAATTGGTAACTTTAATTGTAGCTACATTGAGTTATTGTGACTGTCCTATAGAACTTATTAGTTAAAGTTCGACGAAACTTTACACGCCCATTTACTTACTGGCATCGTGCGAAAGAAAAAGGTAAAATGTAAAGGTAGCAATAACCTCGTAAGGGGAATTTAAACCAATCAAATAGTATAGCAGTTTAGCTTATGATACCATAGTCATGAACTGCATAAAATATTATGTCAGAAATGTCAAATGTGTTCCGAGTAGGTAGCCGCTAATTGACGTCGTGACTAATATCATATTAGTCGTATCGCTTTTCCGTAATATAGCGCACGAGGCTCCTAAACTTAGACCTTCAAGGCGAGCCATGTAGTTCTAAGAGCTCTATTATTTAATTCTCTACGTACATAAACTACAAATATCTAAGATTTCTGTATGATTGCTAAAATGGATAAGTACCTAATCCTTTGAAAATTTGAAATATATGACTTCAAGAGATTTCGTTCGAATTTCGCAATAATCTTTATTCATTCCTGCTATCAACAATGCAATGATAAGATAACAATAAAATTTGATATCCAATAGAATTCATTTTTATACTCTTCGATTTTATTTATAACCTTCGCGTCTATAAATTCTTGCATAAAAACACCCAAAAAACTCTCATTCGATTTACTTAAAAACTATTTAGATAAATTCTATTCACCTACGTCGTTTCTCATGATAAGTGGAATGGATGTGTCACATAATAATATGTCATACTAATCTCAACAGATATTAACACATCACACGTTTATGTAAATTACACGTTGTAAATTATAAAGTTTACTCCAATTTGCCTACTTGTTACGAATAATTAATTTCTTACACCCTTGAGTTGACAACGAGGAAATATTTGCATTGGTCTCGTTAACATTTTAAATAAGTAGTTTTGTGGAATATTATCTACTTAATTTTTATTTAAGGTTAAAAAAGAAAAAACACAATAAACGTTTATAATGAAAATCGAATGGTTGTTTTTATTATTATATACTTACTGGATACGTACAACAACTTTAACATTATTGTAAATGTATATTATGTATGTACACATTTAAATTTGTTTTTAAATTATACATAAACGATGGGGGACTTAAGTTTATTAACAAATTTGCTTATTTCTCGTGGTTTGTGTTTAATAATTATGTTTAATATAATTACATTGTTATCTAATTATACCGCATGACTGTTTTTAACAAACTCTACACAGAACATTATTAACCTATGTTACGTTTTGATATGTTGACAATTAATTTCTTTTTTATTATTTTAACAAAATGTTATCTAACTTCCTAGACTTGTTATTATATGAAAATATTTAACGCCCTAATATAGGTATACTTATAACATCATCAAATTCTTTTTATTTCTTTTCTACTTGCCATAGCGAAAAAGGTAATAGGCAATATTAAAATCACCTTAAAAATACGTTAAGCCGTAACCGGGCCTTTATCTTACATAATCTATTTTGAAAGTAATTATGTAATTTTAACTGTGTAATTCTAATAACTAAAGTCATAATGAGATTCTTAGATCGCATTATGAGAATACTAACTTTAGTAGTCTAATATTTCATTATGATTTTATTGTCAAGGTATGACTTTTTGGAAGACAATTCAAATGATAGTAGAAAGTTTTATAGATAAAAAAAAAAACTAAAGATTTCATACACATAGTGCAGGAGTCCGACCTTTAAACTGGACTAACACTTACTAAATTAGCAGTTACTGAAGAGTCAGTATACGCTAAAGAGCATAATCTCCATTAACTTTAAGGACTAAACTATGTTAAATACGTTAATTTAGACGTTAATATCTAGGTGGGTAGTAAATAGTTAAAGCGCAATTGTAATAACGTCTTTGTGTCCTAAAAAATGGAAAATAGTTAGGAACCGACGTAAAAACTAGAGCGCTGTGAAACGGCGCTCGCTGCAGACAAAAGGCTAAGTTCACTTACTGGCCGACAGACAATCAAAGCGAACACGGGGCCCAATTGTGAAATAAAAGGTACAAATAACAAGTTTAATTAAATCGCCAAGAACGGGGGCGGCGGGAACGGACTGGCGGCGCGGGAACAATTCCGACTATTACGATAGTTTAACAAGTGAACTCAAAGTGAGCTTCATATCGAATGCTACCTGCAATACGTGCAGTGAACTCAATCGAGAAAATTATTGCAAAACTACTCCAGTTTTGCTTTCATACTCAGAGTGCAGTTTGTACGGCCGTCATTGGGCTTTTAAACATTGTAGGACTTTAACAACGTTATGAGGTACATTGTAATTTGGTCGTTGTTTGAAACTTGATATTGTCTGCATAGAAGAGTTTTGCATCCTAGCGGATATTAGTGACTCTTCACACAACCACAATGAATATGTATATGCCAATGAAAACAACACTAATTTATAGCGTTGCTTTTTTACGCAGTAATTTAGAATTGAATAACAGTACGAAAATTTTATGTTCTACATTTTCGTCAAATGCTTTCAAAACAATGTTTGTATTGTACATTTCATTTTTAACCCGGACTGTCGCCATAATGATTTTTATTTCTAGTCAGTTCCATTGTATTTAAAGTCACTTCAAAGTACTACAAATTGTCAGGATATTCGGGACAATACAATAGGGTCTATTTCTAGTCCTCTATTCATTGCAATAGGATACGTATAAATTACACAGTAATTTTTATATCAATTGACAAAAACAAAATGTTTCCTAAACATAATGTCAATGACAACAATTTCGCACACCCATAATCCTCATTTGTCATTTCTTTAGTGTGTGAAATTAAGATAAATAAGAGGCAAGGAGTGGGTCCTTTCGCTCAAATTTCTAAACCACGCAAGAAGGTCAGAACACGCACGGGGTTGTGAATAAATTTGTACTATATTGCGAGAACATTACAGTCTATTTCATCAGGACAGTGATGAGGGTTCCACGCGAGAGTAATCCACAAATAGGAGTCCGAGAATAGAGCGAGGCTACTGGACACCCGTCGCAATCATATCTCCAGTCGGTACTAAAACTGTTTTCTACGCTAAATGCCTTATAGCGAAGCCCACACAAATTGTAACGGACGGCACCTATTAGTACTTTGGTTCATTTCCTGCAATATCAATTAATAAATTATAGGAAATTACATTAATGGTACAAGTTAATAAAACAATGTTGATTTTATTGTAATTTTAAATATTTAGACAAAAGATTTTGAAAATTTACCAAAGAGCATCATCACTATGATATTGCATCAAGGATCAGGTAATTAAAAGTACTTTATTTTACTTAATTATTTTTAAAATTACATACTTAGAAATTTAATCTTTCTTTAAGATATGATTTATATGTAACCATATTACTTCAGCGTTAGTCTATTTAAGCTATCGTTTATGGTGGGCGGCCAGTGTGGTGTGGAAATATTCGTCAACAATGTTTGTATTATGGTTATAGATATTCTGTTCTTGGTGGGCGGAATTTCAATGTTCAATAGGGCATTATGGTAAGTACATTTGCCTGTTATAATTTGCTTTAGATACTTTAAGTTAGATACTGTTTGTAAAAGTAAATTCTACGTTTTATACTTTTAATACACAACAGTATTATTGTTAAAGGAAAATTAGTGTTAGAATTACTATTCAATATTCATATACCTGCATACAATCCAAAAGTTAAAGTTATGAAGCAAATATAACCTTAAGTTAACCTAATACCTCAATGCTAATCAGGTTTTACAAAACACGTCATCAATGTGAACAGTATTAGCCGGCTGTAAGATGGCAGGTTACGTATTATTATGGTATTCGGTAATGCGTAACACATAATGCTTTGATTCGTGGTCGGGAAGTTTGTCGGAGGATTAGGGAGTGAACCTTTCGCAGGTCAATAAGAGCAGGTAGCGTAACCCGGCGGTGGACCGAACTTCGTGTCCGCTCACAATACGTTAAACCTTTCCCCATTTAGCGCTGTACCCACACAATGTCGGCTAGCTTCCCAAATATTATGGGCTTTATTGCACTTGCTCCTGGTTTGCGGTACTTTAAGGGTTTTGGAATACTCTTTGAACTGTAAAAGAAAATTGAACAGCTACGCTGTTTTCCGTTATGTTTAACTTATGTGATTACTTGCAATGCTACAATTATATCTTTTCTTTTGCTCGAGTTTTCTTTTCTTTAAAGTTAATATAAGTAGTCCGAACATTTACTGCGTGGATTTACAGATTTGCACTCTTTCCAAATCACGATAAAAACTAGACCAAATTGCCTCTTCAAGTCTAGTCTAATTTTTAAACAGCTGTCCTTATAACTAAGAGAACATTGTCGAGATATAGGTGTGCGCAACGAATAAAATAAATCTTAGTAAGTTTCGCTTCCCTTAGACAGTATACGTGGTAAATCGTTTTAGATCGACCATTAGGTGCGAGACGCCGCGTGAGGGCTTTAGGTGTCAGCAGTTTACACGTCTTATTGCATGTCGAGTTGTCGCACTCCACTCTCCAATCTTAAGCCAGAACCATACTCGTCATTATGGAGATATAAAAAAGAAAGTACGCCAAAAACCTTAAGTGATACCAGCAAAACTGTGAAATGGTTGGGGTTTTTGATACTCAGTGTATTGCTATTTATTATAAGTTAAGTTTATTTTATAGGGGATAGCGGTTTATAACTCTGACTACAATAGTTGTTTATCAAAATATAGACAAAAACGAAGATTACCGAGAGACTTTAATAACGAAGAGACTACCAATTTATTACGGCATGGTGTCCTATCTTTTTTTTTATTAGACCATGCTCGTGTTTTATATAGGGATGACGCCATGCGACACAATCAAATCGTACCATTATCATCGCATGGCACATTACGAGTTAGTTCTGGCCGCAACAAATCATAAAATATGATTTGAAGAATCAAACCTCGCGCGTGATTTGTAGGAAAGAATGAAGTGTTCATAGACCGACGGTTATATCAATCGTAGGTCCTGTATTGTCATTAACAGCATAAGGAAACCGGGTTTAATTTTTTTACATCATTATTTAAATCTCAAAGGATTAAAAAAAATCATGATTTAAATTAATTATGTTTATTTTTTCCATACATTTTAGATAGTTTTGTCGAACGGTAGGCAGATTCTAGCTAAAGTTTTAAATTTATTACAGCCAAATAAAATCTTTAGATATGTTAGAAAAAAATGTATTTTATCAAACCTGATTGAGTGGTTTGTTAAGATTGACGCGCTATAGCGGACCTTCACACTCTTCACAGATACAGTAAAAATTTAACCAAAATATCAACCCTGAAGGAAACGTACAAACATCTCCATGGATGTACACAGCACTGTAGCAGTTTGGTAGATAATATTTCAGGCATTCACAATAATTACCTTATCTCGTAATTTGATAGTTCAGTAATCGCATTAACTTTTCGCAATTCCACGAATAACCTATTATGTACACTTAAGGCTTTCAGGTTACGTTGAAAGGGCTAATTAAGTGTTTTAAAAATATTTTTTGATTGGCTTTTTCCCTTCTGTTTTCCCTAGTATAAAAAATACCAAAAATATTCCTAAAATAATCTGACAAAATACGCTTTAATATGTAGTACCTAGTGATTGCATTTCTTAATTTACTTTCGTAATATCGATACCACTTATCTTGCTATATAAATGTACTTTAAATTTCAGGTCAATAAGACCCGAAGAACCTAGGTAGGTGTGTATCTGTAAAGTGTGTTTCTACACTTTGCGTCGCCCGCGTCGCGACGCGCAATAAAAACATCAACCGTATTGACCAAAATAACTCTTGGCACTGGTTCGAGCGACCAACAGATACGTTAGTAAGAGCTTCGATCTTTAGAGAACTGAGTGAGCCACGCTTCGCGGTACCACAGCATCTAGGAACCGGCTGCGAACGAGCCAACGGCTTTGGAGTTTCCTGTTGCGCCATTGATGTAAAGACAAAATAGAAGTTAATTCATAACACGAATGAACATCTATGATTCATATTTAGAATCGTATGGATGGATGCTCCATAGTTCCTTACGCCAGAAAACTAAAGTTGAACCCCTTTTCTTATTTTCCCGGTCGCGTCGCTCGGAAGAGTTATCCGTTCGAAAATTAATTCTACATCTACTCTTCAAGAAATTATACGTTAGATTCTATATTATGACTTTTATTAACAGCCCAGAATTACCTTAATAAATTACTGTTTTTCACGGCTTGAAGAGTTTATAAATAATAGGTAAGAAAAAGTTGATAAATGACACAATTATTTTAAGAGTTTTGAGACAATTCATAGTTTCGCATTTGGAATCCTACTTTCGCGGCAATGTCATTTACAATTATTTTCCAAGAAATTTGCAGTATGTATTTGTATACCCACCTTAGTAATTACGGAACTACATAACTTCTTAAAAATAATATTTTTGAACCGTTTCTTAAATTAAGGCATTAAAATTTTCTTTGCTTCAGAAAACAAAATTAATGATATCATACCTACCTACCTTAATATCATTCTTAGAATGATTAATGCTGATATCAAAAAGATAATTACTTAATGATAGTTTTAAATAACTTTTCATTATTTGGAAGTTGTTTTTTCTGGTTAAGACAAAATGATTGTAATTATTTACAATAATTTCCGATTGGCGCATTAGTAAAGATGTAGAGCTTATGTTTACCTGCGTAAATTAATCGGCCAACATTGAATTTACAAATTATGGGTGGAACTTTTATTCAAAATTAGGTTTTAATTTAGTTTTTAATGTTAGTCTAGTATTTTTCATGTTATACAAATTACCTAACTGTAATAACTAAAACTCTACAATACATAATTAGTTATTTCAAGAAATATTTTTAAGTTCAATTCATAAAATGTGTCGCGCGCGGTGAGCGTTTGGCGGCAAAAGCATCTTTTGCTTTATAACGAAAAAAATAGTTCTTTTATCATTATTTTATTACATATGTACAATAGGTAAAATAAACAATAGGTTAAATCTACCTATTACTAGGTACAAAGTAAAAAAATAGATTGGTAACCTTATCGAAGACTTCGGGAATAAATAATTATACAGTACGGTTATTACCTATATCCCTACTAATATTATAACTAAATGCGAAAGAAACTGTCTGTCTGTTACGCTTTCACGCCTAAACCACTGAACTGATTTTGATGAAATTCAGTATGCAGATAGAACTTAACTTTGGAAAGGACATACAACAACATACAACCGAATTCCACGCGGGCGAAGTCGCGGGCGGAAGGTAGTGTTAAATAAATAAACAATTATAAATTTTATTGAGTACTTTTAGCACTTGTATTACCTACCTATCTTACCTTCCCTATAGGTAAGTATTCTCTCTTATCCTTCTTTCTTCTTATATCTTTATTACTATCTTTGATTCTTATATCTTTACTTCTCTCACTTAATGGGCCTATTATTTTTAATTATTCCACATTTAGCGGATCTTCAAAATACAAAATCATAACTTATAAAGAAATGTATAGATTAATTTATTTAATAAGAGACGCGGCGACGGAAAACGGAAAATACCTAATTAACTGATTTTTTATCGACTGCCGAAAATGTGCCGTTTAAAAATCATTTTTTATATGTAAAATTTTATTTAATCTTTATTTACATAGCCGTGATTTTTAAAGTAATAATTATGAGACTTAAAATACCTACGTCGTCTATATTTACGCGGCCTGTTTTTTATAGGTTTACTTAATTAAATAAAATTTTATTTATTTTACACAATTCTTATTAGGTATCTTCTGATAGTAAAAGACAATACTTGTTGCACTTTAGTGTTTGTAAAATAAAGGATTCCTATTTACCTATATTCCTAAAACTGAACATTATTCAAAAACGATCTTATTAATACCCCGGAATTAAAAATTGGTAATTATAATTTTTGATGATATTAAAAAAATCTTTAAAATTTAATTTTAAACATAGAAATTAGTAATGTTATCAACATCCAGTAAAGCGTAAATAAAAAATCAAAAACTTCAAATGAAATGCTTTAAAATGTTATAAAATTTCGGCTAAAGTCCGAAGGAATTCACTAAAGTATTTCAAGAATTTGTTTGTTTATTATTGCTACACGAATCAAATACTCACGCCTTGGATAAAATTTCGCGTAATAACAGTCCATGTCACTGGTTAAGAATTTCACTGCATCAATACAAATTCCACTGTCAATTTGTTTACTATTTTACTAATCACTCGCGCATTACATACAAAACATTTGACATTTCATAAAATAACCTGACAAGTGTCATCACCGCACGCGGAATACGTCAAATCGCATACGGCCACAAACGCGACTGAAGTGTATCACGGGCGAACGATACCATACCGCGTCTTTCGAAAATTGCGCCATCTCAGTAAGCACACTCAGGCAAATTTAACAACACAAAAACAACTTGAGCACACTTCATGCCCAACACCTCACCTAAGCGTTCATATCTCAAAACTAGATAATGTTTACATCGCGAAATGCCGACACCCAAACGACCGGAAGTTAAACCGAAGCAAACGCGACAACTATGTAAAATATTGCAGGATCGCGATCGCATTGTTGACATTCCCGAATAAAAATCACCAAAATCTCACTATATTTGTATGAAAATCACGTTAAAATTATTTTTACTCACCTATTGCGGAGTCCGAAAGTGTAGTGAAGGGGCGAATTTTGATGAAATGTCAATTTCAAGAGTAAATTTAAAGAATATACTCTTATTGGTATGCGAAGAATGGCACAAAGAATCCCGACAACGCACGCGACGAATGCGCACCTCGTTTGCGCATATGCTGACACAACTTCACGGACGTTCCTCCCCTTGCCCCGCGCACACCCGGTTTACTATACTTGTGTGTGAAGCTAGAGTGGTCAAACGTGAAATTTCGTATACGTATACACTACTACATTCAAAATTTATACCTGCGTAGACTCCCGTTTGCCGCCATCTTTGTTTCGACATTCGTTCGACAGAGTGTCACAGTGCGAGTGTTCTTCCTATCCGGCTGTCAAAACATACACCGCCATCTAGTTAACATTTAGAATTAAAGTTATGAACGGAGAGATGGCGCTGAATTCAGTTTTTTCGTGACCATCGAATCAAATAATGTTCTATTGATAAATTTAACATCAAGTTTACCGTAACATATATACCTAAAGCATGAATGTGTTTTTATGTGGTCGCTGTGCGACGAATTCCTATAAATAAATTAAAACATATATTTATGTCCGACATTTTTCGTCTGACACACAAACTAGGTCTGACAGAAGCCATTGAGCCACAGATATAAATCTTATACAGATTCATTATCAGCATAATAATCTGCCATCTTTTTATAATATTCGGTGCAGTGCCATCTAGATTTGGTTTCCAAAGATTTTAACTGAGAGAAATATTAAATGCTTTTTTGTTTATTTAAAATGTACCTACTCACATTATCTACATAATCCATAATAAAAGTTTAATGATCTTTTGCATATTGAAGGGTGTAATCAATAATTATATTTTCGTCTTTACTTTTTGAACTTGTGGTCAGGTGAAGCGGTTTCAATTATTGTAAGTCTAAAATTGGCAATTAAATGCTTTAATTACGTAAGTTAAGTAATTGTTTAAATACCAGAAGCGTTGATAACATTTTTACTATATCACTGTTAAAAATGCATTGTTTGTGATCATAAATGTGACGACAAAACACATCTCTAATCGAATTAAATAAGTACAGTCAAACGAATAGAAATCTGTTCACTAGTTTATGTTTATCATAACGACGATATAATGGGCGAAGCAATGAAAAATTATCTAATACTTTATTAATTTATTTACAACTGCATACTTTAAAATAATTTGTAGAGGTACGTGAAACAATACACTCGCTAATAATTTAAGAAACATGTTTATGCCTTAGCTATAAAAGTTCTAAACAAATTACACAAAAAGTGCCTACCTAAACTATAAAACGATATATTATTATCAAAGAAGTTTAAACTTGACTAAATTATTATTGCTTAAAGGCCAAAAATGGTTTTTGAATTCATTTTATACATATTTTATTCAATAAAATTTAATCTAATAGTCCAGTCAAATTAGCATTTGACTGAGGAATAATTCGCATAGAGCTGAAAATTGGTACAGATGTTAAATACGTCATTACAAATAAAATG
>LGAG01000158.1:578451-588737 GCA_001278395.1 Lerema accius
CAGTGACCAATAGTTGTTTTGGGCTTCCCTTTCCAATCCAGTCTTCGTCTTCTCACTTCGAACCACCTGAAATTATTAAAGCAACTGAAAGAAAAATAAAACAAAAAAACACGCGTAAAAAGAGAAACAAAATAATTATAGGTGATATTTTTTGAGACAAAATGATAAATTTGGTGTTACCATTTTAAATTTATTTTACCTATTTAAGACCTATAATTGAGTATGTACTTAAAAATTCAGTAAGAATTTAGCAAGCACATTACTTCTAATACCTTATTTCTACATAACGTAGAGTTAGCGAATTAAAACCCTCGAAAATTATTATATCTTGTTATGTTGTACACAATAACATAAATACTTAAGATAAATATATAATACACATCAATTTTATTTCCTCTTGGCCGATTAATATCTTCATGAACACTTACCATCCGCTGGCTCGCTTTGGTGGATATTTATAAAATATCCCTATTGAAATCCCCATTCATTATAAATTAATAAAATGTTATCCCTATTTAACGAACCTAGGTAAAAAGAAGGAAATTCACAAACGAAGGAAATCGTTAAAAAAATATACCTAGTCTTTACTGAAGCAAGCTCCTGAATTATAATAAAAAGCCTTCATATATTTAGGTAGGTACCTACTATTTTAAAATACGAATGAAATTAATTATTAAAAAAAAATTAAACGTATAAGCAGACTATTACAACTATTATTATTATTATCTCTACACAAAATGCAGCTTAGGAGGCAATGATAAAATTATCGTTATTAGGAGTTGAGTTTTCGGTAATCCATAGCCTTAAATTAAGTTTACACTACGATAGAAATTGGAACATAAATATCAGATATTCATTTTATACTGACACTTTATGGTTTTAAACAAAAATAAGTGTATCTAAGGAAATTCTGTCCACGCTGTATCCATAGGCAAAATTCCTTTATGCCGGTGTTCAGTAAGTATGATTACCTACCACTATTACTGCTTATGTTGGAATAAAAAATTACGAAAACGCAAAAGAAGTATTTTGTTACACCAGTGGATTAAAAAAAGTAAGGATTAGCTGCTAATTGCTTAATTAATTTAATTAATAACGCACTGAAAACTTCTAATTTGATTATTGATTCGTAAGTTACAATTTTTTATAGTGCGATACCTAGCTCTATGATCTTTCCAATTTTATTATAATTATCACTGGATGTCGTATTTCGTAGTCTAAACCCTTGTGTTTTCAAAAAAAAGCTAGGTACATAATATATTTGTGCAAATTGATCACTCTGTAATCGCTTTAATCAGAAATTAATTAGGTAATCGGGTAAGTTACGATGAGTTTAGAAAAGTTTCAGAAATTATCTATCTTTATTGACCATAGGTATCTAGATATTCCGGAAAAATATATGAGTTTAAATTTCATAAGTATTTAAACTTTTTAGTGTAAACTCAAAAACTATGTTTTTGAAAACTTGAAAGAAAAAACAAAAAGTAGGAACTTCATAAATTATTTTAATAACCAATTATAGATTTTTTAAATTTAACAATCTAATTGACGAAGTTTAGATTTTCAGTTGATTTAAATTTTTGTTCTATACAATTTTACGAATTAGGATAAGCTTGAAAAAGTTTAAAATTAGAGTTACGTTACGTTAAGTCTTTCAAGAACATTGAAATCTTTAAAACGATATTTTTATCAAACCAACCTAACCTGAATTTACACGTGCTGTTCACTGAAATAAAAACATCACAATCAAACAATAAAATCAGGAAAAACATGAAATGTCAAATAACCGTAAAGCGTAGCGTAACGGCGTCTCGTAGCTGCAGTTCTTCGCTTGTAGATAATGAAACGCCCGCAATAGCCGCTGTCACACGCACAAGAGTATAGCTCTGACTAATCTTGTGCAGTGGCCAGCAGCTGCTTTGGGCTTCATTGCTCCTTCGTAGTGCAACCAGCTTCCAGGTCGACGCGTAACATCGATTAAATTATCGATTATCGATAGAAGGCACTCGAACATCCGCACTATGGTGTACTTGAGAAAAACTAAACTTAGTACCTAAGTATATTCTTAAAATATCATTGTGCACATTGTATCCTGTTTATAGTCTGACTGTTACCTATATCCGACAATCGATAACTTTTATGTTTTATGGAATTATAATCGAATGTTGTAATGATTTAATACGCCAGGTCGAAGATATAACGATCCACTGAAAAAATTAGAGGGCTTCTTAATAATATTTTTTATTAAATAAGTCCTTTAAATATTGTCATACAGCAAAAATTATCAATTGTTGGATTTTTTAATAAGGTAGATACATATAGGAACTTTACTCTAATTGCACTAGCACGGATCCATTTTAGGAGTACCTACTTTACATCTCTATATATTGAGGTAATCATTGAGGTATTACTTTATAAGGAAAAGTACCAAAATAAAGTTAGAACTAAAAATAATTTTGTGAATAAAAAATTAAAAGGCAAAAAGTTTAACTTTAGGTCCCGCTGTACTTACTATAAGTAATTGTATTTAAATCATTATGAACGTTATTTTCAAAGTTTATAATTCAAAACTACCCAGGTTAATATAATTATTTTACTTAAATAGTTATCCAGTGTCCCTGCGTTTACGACTTAAATTTTTGCTAGAAAAATTCAACAGAAACACGTCACGGTTTAGTGTTTTTTATAAAAATTGTTAAGGAGCTTTGCTTAAGGTGTATTTGGAATTCAATATGGCTACGTAACCGGCCTCCCATGCAGGGTATAAAAACGCGAAGTATCGGGTGGCGAGAAGCCTTGCGAGGCGGAACCCATACTACTGACTACCGGCTTAGGCTTATGCCGGTGTATCGCACCATAGTAATAATTTGCAATAGTTATTTCCTTATTTGTTATATACCTACAGTTATTTGTAATTTTTAGTTTATATCAAGTAAGCTCTTCGTTTTTAAAGATATTAAAATTTGTTAAAAGTTTTGGTTTCTTGAGCGCTCTCATTTGTAACTTCAAGATTAACTAAAAGATTAAAAATCACTAAATATCAAGGTTTAGACGTTTAAATATAGACGTTTAAATAGATATGCCCTGTGATATCTGTAGAATACACACACACGTAAAATAAAATCAACAAAATAAAAACATAATGTGCGTTAACATGAAATACAGACAAATAAATTCCTAAACCTTACATTTTGTTACGAAAAAGAAAATACGAAAAAACACAATTAAAAAAAAGAACAAAATAACGAATACTCACACGCCCAATGTAACCACAGATTAATAAACCAAATTAAAAAAAACTTTCTTTTCTAAAAAAAAAATCAACTGCTGTCACTTATTTTTTTTTTATAAACCCCGGACAAACGTTTGAACGCGAGGTGCGTTGGGTTGCGAATGGCTAGTAGGAGGCTTCAACACACCACTGCCTTGTTAGTTGCCACCCGGTATGTTCAGTAGCTACCCTTAATTCTTTGTCACGCGGGCTAGGGCATAAGCTCTAAGCGAATAGAGTTCAGAGCGTTTTAAAATTTATGCATTAGATGTTTTTTTTTGTCGCAGTTAAAAAAAAAGTAATATTTAACGCTACAAATTTTAATTTTTTGCTCTAGAATCTATCTTTTATTTTTTGGTAAGCTTAAACAAAATATTGAATGGGTGTTATTATAAATGTTATAAGATTAAATCAGACCTTTATTATCTATAATAATAATAATTACTTTCCTCAGCTTAAGTACCTATTCAGAAAATAGGATGACGATGAAGAATCCAGTGGAAAAACCGAGATCACATTTTTTTCGTCTTATTACTTGCACCATACCGTCGGGAACTTCTTTAATAACTATATTATATAGCTATATTTATTTTTGTCTGTCGACACCAAACTACAAATGGTATTAAAAAAAGTTCTACATAACTTACGTATAAAAACAAATTTTTATTTTTAGGGCTGTATATTAGCCAAGACTATAAAATTATGTAGGTTGCATGTATGTTTAAAATAAAATGGCCACAAGGTTTCCAAAGTTAAGGTTATTAACCTTTACTATACCGATATTTTATCTTGAGTATTGTAGAGCTTTTTGTCTACAACCTTACTCAACCATCTAAAAATGATTTTGCTATCTACCTGTTTATCAATTATTTCCAAAAGAGTGTAATTATTTGATTTGTAATTGTGACTTATAAGATGAATACATAAAACAAAAGAGCTTACATAGTAATGGGACGTAAATAAATTTGTACTAGGAAAGCCGCACCTTAAGCATAGTGTAGTAGGTAAAACAATAGTATAGAATAGACCATTAAATAAGTGCAGGTATTCGAGTAGGCTGAACGTTATGTGAGTTAACGAAGCCTTACGAAGGAGGTCGGAGCCGCTCTCGTTACAGGATTATGGACAAACCTCTATGAAGATTTAAACCCACCGATACGTAAAGGCCGTTACATAAAGTAGAGCAGAAACAGATACTGCCAATGTTCTTAATTCTTTGGTTTTAATTTGATGGTTAAGCATAGGTTTAGAGGCGGATCGAGACTTTGCGAGGTTCGGGGCGAATACTACTCGGGTGGAGCTGTTTTCTATAGCTGTGTAATGTATGAGGACAAAAAATCGGCTGATAAAAATATTTATTTTTCAAAAGTAAAATGAACTCTTTAACCGATTTTTTAATGATAATGTTGATTTTTAATGGGGTTTGAGGGCCCTTTGTAACCACGGGGCCATGAGCTGAAGCCCAAAAAGCCCTTAGGTACATCCGCCCCTGCATCAGATGGAAGACTGGAAATGTGCTGCAGAGGACAAAATCAAGATGGGGAAAAAGTAAACTAAATCGTGAAGGTATGTAAAGTCTGCTAAGTTTCATTTGGCCAGCATGTTGGAATATGTCCTGTATATTTCACGTTGTGAGAGTAGATTCGAGCCCAGCTAAGAGACGGTTAAGCGATGCAATGATTAGTATCAAATATTTCAAATAGGCCGCTGTATGTAATGTTGAATAATATACAATTTCAAAGAAGCAGTAGGTTCACAATATATTAAACAGTATTTCAGCTGTAATAATTGAAGTTAATAATGATATTCAACCGTGTGTATCGTAAACAATACGGATCAAAATAGAATCGGGAATTTCTGTCGGAGTGCAATACAACAATCAACCTTTGGTACGTATGGTTTCGTATTCACTCCTATTCCTATATTGGATCTGAAGGATTCCGATGCATGGAATTCCAGCTTTGTGTACCCTCAGTTTGTTTGACGTATTTTGTAGGTAATACTAGTATGCAGCCCTTTTGTATTACTACTGCCAATACGGCAGAACATTTGCTTTATAAGGCTAATAAATAAATCTCTATTTATTTTTTCAAAAATGCTAAAAAATCGAAGAACAAAGAAAGTGAATTTATAATGTAAAATATTTATTTTAGATTAAATTGGTGGTACAGTTATTAGATTTCTTATAACCAGTATTTTTATAAACATAATTGTGTGCCCTAACTTAACTATCTCAGTAAAATATGTTATGTAGTACTATCATGTATAAAGTACTTGCTATAAGCGAACGGTTACGGTGTGAACGGTTTTATAATCAACTGATATATAAAATTAAACCATTAACCTAAAAAACTCCTGAAAAAATGGACAACTGCTACAGGTAGCAGTTACCGGTAGGTACCGCTTTCGAAATTCAATCTTGTTAGGAAGATGCACTATAGAGTTACGTTTGACGAATAAAAACGTATCCTTCGAATAGGCTGGTGAATCCGCTAGACGGCTGGATATAAAGAGAACGGACAGGTAACAGATTAAGACACACGAGCCCGAAGCCCCGCGTAGTTCCGGCCACACGACACCGTAATGATATCTAGTGCGCTCAGCTAAGGCTGTGTGCTTAGAACGATTTGTTACCGATACTGCGCTGCACAGGTAAAAAATATTTTATTACAATAATAATTTTATGAGTAGTTTTACATTATGTCGAAACTTTAGAGTAGGTACCTACTTAAAATTAAATAAAAAAATGAGTATAAAACTTATTTCGTATAATGTATTTTCTACTATCAGCGTCTTTTTCGAATTCTGATATTGTTTAAGTAAGTGTTTACGAGAGACGTAAGAATAAATAAATAGTCTTGTATTTTTGATCTTTAATAAATTGACTAATGTTTAATTAGGCAGTACAGCAGTAGTAATTACTACTAAAATTACTTTCTAATGCACTAGTTTATTAAAGATGATATAACATTATAGGATGACAATTCGAATATGCTCCGTTCATAGGTAGGTATTTCATTTCGTTGCAAGTTACCTAGTAGGTAGTTTTTAATCCAAGAAATGTCTAAAATTCCTTCAAAGCACTGACTGGTGCTACTGAATAGATTATGTTATAGTTATCATATGTTTTTGAACAAGGGAATATCCTATTCAGTTTTAAAAAATTGCCATGCGAATATGTTTTTTTCCTAATTTAACTTAACACTTAAAGTTGTTTAAAGAAAGTTTCTTTAAAGTCTTACTTTCTTTCCTAATGCATCGGCGATGTCTTTGGTGTTTTTAGAAAACATAGGCCATCGTAACCAGACATCATTAAAATTGAATCACTACTCATTGATGGCTATTTACTTAAAATATTTGATAGGTCAATATTTACCCTACTAGTATTTAACCAACCTACGTCACAGTAGCGGTATTGAAGCGGTAAATCGTATTCCTATGTGCTCTGTCCCTCCCCATCACGTTGACAGGCTGTGGCGTCAGCCCTCCTAGGGAAGCTTACTGTCATGTGCAATGGTTCAAACAAAATTTATTGCGGAAGTACCATAGGTACACATACAATGTAGTACAGTGCATGTACGTCTATGTATTTTTAAAGAAAGAATTGCTTATAATCAGTACTTATGTTGAAAAGTGGTACATAATAGGATTTTTTATCATCTACAATGTTATCATTTTATGTCAATTTATAAAATAGAGTTTTTATATTGGACATTGTTGATTGACTATATTCGATACGATATTCTATTGATTTATTTTATAAAGTTACTTTTACTCGTATGTAGAACTTTATGTATGAACATCTGTAGAACTTTTTTTCACAACTTATACCACAATTGTTTGTGTCCAATATACCTAGGTGTGACAAAGGCTATATTTTTTAATAAATCTCCAGCTTTTGTCAGTCAGGTTTTATGTTACTCTATTAATTACTACCACATAGCATACAGTTGAATAAAATGTAGTTGAATCGATTTTAAAGTTATAATTTACAGTTACGTCATCTCTACATCTAAATCGTTTCATGATGAGTGAAATAGACTGGTGGACAATGCAATTAAACATTAAGTCGTATCGTTTTTAAGTTCGTATTAGAGGTGACATAAAATATTAAATAAAAAGATGGCTCAATTCTCTAGGACGACGAGATTGGTAAAATTATTCACCTACTTATAATAAATGCTTCAGAATTTTAAGTGTTTTCCCTGTATTCATGTTTTCTTATAATAGATATAATATAATAGATAGGTACTATAGGTAATTGAATTAAGTTTAACCATAGGTAACCTAATATACCTGAGCATGTAATATATGTGCCTGTATAGGTACCTAAACAGTGATAGCCTAGTGGTTTTAATGTTGGCCTCCTCCTCTTACACCAGAGTTTCTAGGTTCGATCCCCGGCACGCACCTCTAATTACCAATTTATGTGCGTATTAGAAACTAATAATTCACTTGCTTCGGTGAAGGAAAACATCGTGAGGTAACCTGCATACCTTAGAGTTCTCCATAAAGTTCTCAAAGATGTGTGAAGTCTGCCAAATCGCACTAGGCCAGCGTGGTGGTCTATGGCCTGTACCCCTCACATTGTGAGAGGAGACCTGAGCCCAGCAGTGGGACAGTTATAGGTTGTGATAATGATGATGATAGTTACCTAATCTGCTTATGACGGAACCCTAAAAATTTAAGTTTCTATAAAATTTAAGAAAACATTAATGTCGAGTATCTATTCTAATCTTCAAATATGTATTCATTTTTAACAAAGTTACATTATATTTATCCAGAGATTACATTTTACAAGACTGTAAGAGTCTGTCCATTCCAATTTACGTAACCACGTTGAAAACATTGTTTATACAGGTACCTAGTTTTCATATTCACCGATTTGTCAAAAATAATATTATTGACGCCAAACTGATTAGATACTTACTAGTTTTTATATGTTTTTAGTCTAAAATAAATACTTCTACCAAAGTTACTACATTATAATTAGCTAGGCTTATGAGTTAAGTCCAAGAAGGAAAAACGGATATGGTGATACTATATGGGCTTCGATTTCTGAGTTATGACGGAAATCTAAAGACGATTACTAAAATATAATATAAAAAGTTACTAGAATAATTTGGGTATTTTTAATTATTTTATACTTAGAATTACCTTACTAACATACGTCAAGAAAAAACGTTACTACCAAAAAAATATATGAAATTATTCTTCAGAAATAAAAATATTATTTTAATAAGCAATTACACGTAGGATAACTGCAATAGGAACTACATTAATTACAATGGAAAACCGTCGCGTCCCGTCGCCGAGCGCCTCGCTCTATAAATAAACCGACCTTCAGATTAAAAATAGACGCCGATCCCTCCCGAACGAGGTCGGGAAACTAGGTCACTGGGTGACTCTGTCTCGCTCGCACTCCTCCCCCGTCGCAAGACAGACAGGGACGGCAATAGAGCCTGCAGAACCTGTGACGTCGCGAAACTCGTTCATTGAATTTTATAGGTACTAGCAATAAAGCTTAGCATTGGTGCATTCAGCTTTCATACTCATCCTTGAGGCGAGTTAGTTACTAATTTTATTAGTCAATCGAGTAACTAGAAGCTTTTACGAAAAGCTTTTTGTGAAGTTTACTATTTTTTTTTTATTTGTAAGTTAGTTACAAGGCAATTTTCGTTGCTATTTACACATTAATTTTGGTCATATTTACAAGTAAAATTGATCGTTGCAATATTCCTGGCATATACGAGTATGCCATGTTTTACCCGGTTTACCCGGGGCTCAAAAGTTTTGATGACGTCAAGGGCGGGTGTGGCAGCGACCTATGACGTCACGGGAAGGCTCTGACGTCAAACCGGGATCGTTCTCCTCCTCTCTCCCCACCACACCCCCTCGCATACGAATAACTCCCACAGTTTTATGGTTATTGTTTCTTTGTGGCCTCACAGATTATGCTTAGAGATTGCTATAAGCAGAAAAGGACATTTGAATAGTTATCTCAAATTATCATTGTCGTATAATTGAAGTCCATAAAAAGAAAATTTGAATTGATGACTTTTTGATTTATTTAAATAGTTTTCCTTCTTTAATGTAAAAAGGACAACATTTTTTTTATTATTTACCGTTAGCTGTACAATTAAAAGTTACATAGCTTCTTAATTTCTAATTTATTGCAGATCATAGATCGCGGGCAAACCATAAAAAAGTGTTAAAATATTATTATTTATCTGAACTTTTCTACCAATAGCAATAACAACCAATTTAGAGAGCTAATCACTTTTTACACATTAAAAAAAAATCTCAATATTTTTATTGAACTGTTATGTAACCTTTCTACTCATTGGGCAAATAGACATCAAAAGGCTACTTAAAAATCTTTCGAAAGAATATGCATTATAGTTTAACTAGTAATCATTTAAAAAAACAAAAATATCCGACTTCTTAAATTTGTAGGGTAGTTAAAAAAATATACAAGTAGCTTATGGCATTCACAATAGAAACGAATCTAGACCCCATAATGTTGAAATCCGTCGAACCATTTAGGCTCTAGAGCAGTGGCTAACCTAACCTCTTATCCTTTAGTATTGTTACTCCTGTGACCTATGAGAAAAACTGATTTTACCCTGTCTTTGAAATGTCATTAAAATAAACAATATAAGTTTTTTCTGTTTTTTTTTTTTATTTTACGAACCTGCTAATTAGTTTCTTTGTTACCCCGTTAAATAGATGATTTACCACCGTTTTTGTAATTAACCCCAGATAAGGACCCCAAGCTCTAGAGCATGCTTAATCGATCTGACATTTCAGTTCTTTTAAAAAAAAACTTTTATTACACATTAACACATTAATAAGGAAAAGAACTAAAAAGTTAAAAAGTGCAAAATATCAAGTCCCTACTGTTAACCGTTAACACTAGAGTACACGCGTGGGCTACATATGTAGCCCAGGGTATTATTTTTGTTCGTAACTTCGTGAAATCCCTTTATTTAACTTCAAGTCTCTAGCTAAGCTC
>LGAG01000159.1:0-25491 GCA_001278395.1 Lerema accius
GGAAGATTTGATTGAAAGCGAACAAGAAGAGGATTTGAGAGAAGAAAATATAGTTTATTTTCCGCACGACTGCGCTTAGCGGTGTAATCTAGCCTAGTGGTTTGAACATTAGTCTCTCGGAGGGGAGATCCCGGGTTAAAACCCCACGGCACGCACCTCTAATTTAAAGTTATGTGCGTATTAGATACTAATTATCACTTGCTACGGTGAAGGAAAACATCGTGAGGAAACCTGCACACCTGAGAGTTCTCCATAAAGTTCTCAAAGGTGTGTGAAGTCTGCCAATCCGCACTAGGCCAGCGTGGTGGACTATGGCCTGTACCCCTCACACTGTGAGAGGAGACCCGAGCCCAGCAGTGGGACAGTTATGGGTTGTAATGATGATGATGATGATAATGTAACGAAAATTAAGAAAAAATTATAAAAACAAATGTCAGATTTAAACCAAAAGTTGATTGATCTCAAATAAGTAAAAATTATATGTGATTTTAAGAACTCTGAAGTTTTTTTATTATTTTAAAGTTTAAGACAGAGAAGATTATTTTTTTATTTCAGTATTTTAATAAATACCATTTCTAATTAATAATAAATGTGTTTTATTTAAAAATTTAACAATTATCTTAAAGTAAATTTCAATTTAAAATGGGCTACAAGTGAAGCCCACGCGAGCACCCGTGAACGTTTTAGAGGCGCGTGTACCGTAGTGTTAAGATTATATTTACAGCATTAAAAGATTTTCTGCTTAGGGTTCGCATAGTTAAAATTTATCGTTGCGGTGGGTCCATCAAAGTTTGCGGTCGACAGTCATATTAATTAATGGCAAAATTTACCCGATATTGGGTATTAACGTTTCATAATCGTTTGGACTGTGGATAAAGCGAATTTTATTATGATAATGACTTCGCAGGTTGTCACACACAGTCAAAATCTTACTTAATGAGTGGCAAGCTGGACAAGTAAGATACATAGGGAAAAGAATAATTTCATGTAACCCTTAATTAGAAACTGCAGATAATGAACATTACTTTGGTAAATCATCCCACAAGTAAAACTTAAAGTATTGTCATTGATGCAGAAGAACCATTTCCTTTAATTTTTACTCATTAGAAGAACTAGAGGCTGTGCTCTGTGGTCGGTCAAAGTTCGACCATATCTCATTAAATTTGGATTAGAAGTGAAATGATCAGTATTGTGAAAAAAATTCATCACCATCTCAGGAACATGCAGAAACACAATTACAAAGAAAGGGTGTGAATTTTTATTTATCATTTAAACTAAATGTATTTATAACATTGGTTTCATATCGTTTATTGTTAGTATTAGTAGTAGAATAGCCAGCTTACCGTTGCCAGCCAACCTTAATTCATGAGTGCCTAGTATTATAAACTTATTAGTGAAATCAAATAATAGTATCTTTCTTAAAAATTCTGTATCATGATACAGAAATATTCAACTTGTCCATGTGTCTCGTTGTTAAGAAAGCAGATGGTGAGGACTGAACATTATGAACCGTCCCTAGTAATCTACTTATCCACCCAATTAATTCCATTATTAGAGCCCTGGGTATTGTGGCATAAGCAGAGGTAATTATACTTTCCGTTTCTTACCTCCAGTTAAAATTAACATGATTTTGGTCGTTAATTTTTGGTTAATCTTTTAAAATAATTTTCTGTTTATACTTTTGTACGTTAGTACATTAATGTCCTTACTTTATTCGTAAGTAAGTAAGGACTTACTTTTATGTTACGTCACATATCTATTTTAGTACTTGTAGATACTGTCTAGCTAAACTTATTTATATTCTTTGAGTGCCTGAATTGTATGCTCAAATTTACTCTCCACCATTCTGATTCATATACCTATAAAACCAAGTTACCAATTTACATGAGAATGCCCTTTTTTGTATAACATAATAAGTAAATAAGAGGGTTAAACTCACCATGAAAATTGTTATGGACTAAAATACAATAATACGATAATAATTGTAATACGACTAAAAACAATTATAATTTTTCGTGAGGAAATTGATTCGTAACTTAATCCTAACTTGAATTGAGTAAGACGAAATAAAACAATTAGAGCAAGTTAATGCGTGGACGGTACTAAATTTTCAGACCGTTCGCTACCGTTGGACATTTACCATTAAATTTGATAATCCTTCTTGTGTATACGGAGTTAAGGCTCAGAATCAATTGCAAGAGTCTTGTATACAAAGTGATATTGTAAGTATTACGAAATCTTAGCCGACATTGTTGATAAGGGTCGCAGTTTCTAAGGCTACTGAGTACTGTCGCTCTGATTTCCTGTGTACTACTTATATTATTTACTTCCTGATATATAAAGTTGTCTCAAAAATAAAAGTGTTTATATTACAAGCGGCTGTTGATCCAATAAAGTCGATTCTTTATATCTAACGATGTAAGAATCTTATCGGATCCAAATTATATTCAACCGTAATTATATTACCTTCCTTACTTAACCTAATGTCTGATATTGTTTGTAATAACATATTAATGGTTAGGGATAGATATAAAATTGGAGCTTGACCAATAACTATCTCTTTTGTTAGTTTTTGACGGACAAGATTTTTTTCTCCACACTGTAGCGTATTATTAAATTTATTTATTTATCTAAGAGCTGTATTCAGCATAAGTTTAATATAAACACGTTTATTTTCTTCTACCTTGTTTGTTTTAGAAATGAAACTATCCATCGCGTTTTAACTGAAAACTACCCTTTCAGACAGATTGTGTTTCCGATGTCGGATTAGAAGCTAAATTAGATCATATTTCGCAAGTTGTTTTTATCTGTTCTGTATTGTATTCCTGTGTACTAATTAACGATGTCGTGGGAAAAACAAAGATATATAACAAAACAATATCCAATTTCACGAAGCTGTGTAGCGTTACTTTTTTACTGAATCCTACAGTTTTATACACAACCGCCATCTACTATAACATAACATTCATTTATCAATTTCTTTGTGAGGAATGATTCTTAATAAATTTTGGTAGTAGATTATGTCATTTATTTTGTATTTTCTTTTATAGTATTTCTTACTTTATCATTAACATCATCGTAACTTATTGAATCGCCGCAATTGGTTTTTCGATAAGAATTTAGAGGTCCAAGAATCTACCGAATTTCTGTTGAGTAAAAAGTTTTTGAACTAATTTTAATGTAGAAAATGTAACAGATTGTTTCCTTGTATAACTTAATATGTATGTATCAAAATATAGTACTAATATTATTAATTGTCTTTTGTTCAGTGTTCAACAATTTAATCTTGTCATGTCACTTGTCAACTTCAACGTGATTATGTTATAAGCCAGTTGATTAAATGAATTTAACATGCAGGATGAGAAAGGTACTTAGTATTCATAAAGTATTCGCATAATAATATAATTATACTCGCTAGAAGCCTCTGATCAACAACAATTATTACAAATTTGCATACAAAAACATACTCATACGTCTTATAAGGTTGTGTCTATTTTGTGTATAAAAGTTTTTTTCATGCGTGGTTGGCCCTTCAGGCAATTTGTCACTTCATTGAAAAGGTTAAAATTAAGTTGTGCCATTTTTAAAACTTTTAGAAACACGCATGAGATCACAATTATTCATGATATTTGGGGTTTCGTAGAAAAATTAAAACCCTTATACATTATATTTTAGTACATAGTCCACTGTATACTTCCGTCCAGATTTCTTTGGCCTAACTTATAGACCTTAAGAACTAGAACATGGATAATAAAGCCTACCTGCGCTAAAATTTCCAAAAAAAAAAACATCATAACTCGGCTAACGTTACGACGAGTGCATACACGAATATTAACGATGATTACCGAGAGCTTTTGATAAAGTAGGCGCATTGTACAGAATATTGGCTATTCACAAGAATAAAAGGGAATGAAGTCAAATACGCAGCGAAAATCGACGCGAAAATCCGGAGATAGGACAGTGATGTACGAGTGTAGCGGTTGGTTTTTGTAAAATATATCTTTAAACTTCAGTTGACGCCTTTGTTCTGTAGCTTTAAATGATCTCAAATATTCATTGTGCATGTATCTGTATGTCATGTACGTATGTTAATAAATCTACACGTTGTTTGTTAATTAATCAGAATAAAATTTTAACATAATATACTCGTAATAGGCTAGCAACTCGCGTGCATTTGGATAATACCACAATTTCGTAATATACAGTTTTTTACGTATAATTATTGGCAAATCCAGAAGATTATCGTTTTTCTGCATTCATGACATTTTGAAAGATTCTATTTTTGAAATAGAAAATTATGGAATAAAAATAGAAAATGAAGTCAAATCCACAACGACAATCGACACACAGATCTAGAGATAAGACAGTGATGCATGGTGGCAATCGGTTTTTGCAAATTGCTCGTCTCACACTCAGTACTGGTGAATTTATGTGCGACAATTATTTTTACTGGCAGCGCGACAAATAAAATAGGGAATCGCATTCTATCAGTTGCAAATTGTTTGGTTTAGATTTAAAAGGTTTTTGGCATTTGGCGTCCATATTTATTTAAATTTTAGTTCGTTTCGTTTGGATTAAATGAGTTTATGAATTTTTAAAGTCATTAGGTCATAAGATTTTAAATCATCATTGACTTCATCTTTACTTCTATAAATAATCATCATTTTTATAATCGCCATTATATTGGCAATTCTGACGTGTATTAGATATGGGATTACCTTCTTTCTTTCATTTATGTAGTCTTCGTTCCTGTCCAATCCTAACGCACAATGCAATATGATAAACGTGTCTGAAAAAATCCTGTGATAGAAATTTTGTGCAAGTTCCTTTACATTTATTTACATATCGTCCTCAGCCTGTCAAAATCACAACCGGCTGTACTTAATACATCCACTCTCAACCGCATTGTCATAGCTACTTTTTCCGTCGCAAACTTTATCCATCCTATATCATATTTTGGTAACTAATCCAACTAAGGAAGTAAAAGAAAGTCAAGGTTCAACAAACTATGTAACCTTCATATAGTTTCGGAAAGTTTTCTATGAATATAAATAAATTTCGAAGTAATTGCATGTCGTCTGGATCAGATATGGCGTATAGTGTTAGTTCTATATGCACGATATATTATTATGATAATGATGCTGTAAGTGTCAAGTGGAGTGTTGTTAGGATGTTTATGGAATTTAGGGTAAAAGGAACACCGATCATTCAGGTCAAGCCAAAACATCCATTGAAGTTATTGTAACAAAGATTGTTTTATAATATTTTTTAGGTAATGTAAAAGAAACTATGCCTTGTAACATGATAATAAACAACATTGAACTTAGACTAATCTTTGAGTATATTGAAGGAGTTAAAGACGTAAAATAAGGAATTCCAATATTAGTTCATTTTAACGAAGTTAATTTTGTAATTGATTATGAAACTGAAATACAAAATAACGTATATTTATATTTTAGTCCCGCTTATCCTAAACCTAACGAATCCAGCATTAAGTACTGTTTAACTTTTAAACACGTACTCTTAATGGATCCGCTCTCTGATTTGCAATTGCGATAATAATTTCTGTTTACGTTTTAAACATTTTTAACTGACTTCAAACATAATAAGTAGGTTACGAATGGAGACGTCTGAATTACGAAAACTTAAGATTATGGCTAGTATCATTCATCTATCGTCGTAAACATCAATCAAGATAGTAGTTGTTTGGCAGAAAAACTTGCTTTTAAAAACTCTAGTTTTTGAAGTTTAGTTATCTGGTAGTGTTGATTTAAAGCATAATTTTCTTATGCGGTATATTTTATGTTTTTCGACTGAGCCCATACAGCATAATTTAATCAGTAACCACTGGGTATGCCCATTAGAAAATGTCTTTAGGTTGTTGGTCCTAAAATAACTAGATGTGAAATGTGTGTAAAACAAATTGCCCAGACATTGTAATGGAGCATTTACAAGTGGTTATGTTGAGAAGTAATTGAATAACTACAGATTGTTGTATCTATGTATTACAATACATGGAACGACAAAACATTGCTTCGCCCCGTCTTAACTTTAATTGAACGGCTAGCTTTAATAGGTCTACCCTTCTTTACGATCTTCCGTGGTATTTTGCTGCATCTATATGAATTATTTGTTCCGTATGGACGTCTGTTTATTGAACTAATGCTATATGTATATCATTTTAATATTACATCAAAGCATTTTAATTTAATTATAGTATCAGTTAAAAGAAAAATTAAGACGTTACCCATTTAATTTTATGTCCATCGTAAATACTTAATCAAAACACTTTAGTCTCATCTATTAACTAATGGAGTTGCATTGTGTATGTTTGTAGTAATTTTCTCAATTCATCTATCAATTTAAAAAGTTCTCGGTTTGGGATTATCATAATAAGCACATCTCAGTTTTCCGTACACAATAGATTCGCATTATTTTCCTGAGAATCTTCCTACTCATAATCTGTTTTCTTGTTAATGATGCGTGGACACTACATAATAACATTCATCCTTATTACTTAGAATCCTTAAAATATTTTGGCCCGTGGATGTTTCTTTGTATGTAAACATTAGTATCCTACCTCACACTACGTAATACACTAAAGTACCTAACACACTTATCTTAAGAACGTAATTTTCTTTAAGTCTTAAAGTTACTAATGGCTTATGAGTCAATTGACTAACTCCAACTTTATTTCTGTTCCAATAAAATTCAGCGTTTTAGTCTTGGCTTCAACTTCATCTCACTCGATATGTTAAGAACTACCTCCTTTTGTATTATCAGTTAGAACAAAAGAAACTACGTAATAAATAAAGCGAAGGCAAAGTCTCTTCACAATAGCTAGTGAACACACATGGTCTCTTTATTGTTGAAGCGTCAGGTCTCCGAACCGTTAGTAAGCTTCATTCGGCAATTAAATTAGGGTTTGATACATTAGAGTAGTTCGGTAGCCTCTCTGGTCCCTTCACGATGTTTATACTGAATGTTTACAGCTAACCAAGTCGTTACTAAGTTTATTGTTAGTGGCCCACTGAATAACTTGCCTCATTGAGAGCGAGGAGATATTTGTCATGAAGTACGAGTAAGTATTAAGGAGAAAGTCATTAATATTTGCTTCTTACTTTATATGCATGAGAGGTTCGACTTTCAAAATTGTTTTTAAAACAATTAATAGTACTCAGATTTGGTATACATAAAATTAATAAAGAAAAAGTGCTTAAAAACAATTTCGTGCTTGGGCTATTTAATGAAATTAACATCTCTTAAGACGTTGATCACTTAGAGTTGGTGTAAGCCGCTTTTACGCACAAGGTGGTTAATTACGTATTATAAACTGAATTCTGTATATAGGTACATTGAACTTGTACAGGCTAAACTCAATACAAAACTTATATTAAATAAAAATATTTCTCTAAATGAACTATAAGGCTTACAAATTGGCTTAAAAATATTAAACGTAATAGTAAAATTTATATGAAATGTTTCTTAAAGTAAATTGTGTGACAGTTGGTTTATTAATAAGCTTAACTGGTCAATGCCACTTAAGCCTTTCACTAAGATCTTTCGACGGGCTGTTGTTGTTATAGGGCTACAACTTTATGATGAAACCTATCAGAACGAGGATTACAGTTTTAATGTTCTTTGCGAGCTTTAGATGTACCGCGTTTCTGTGCTTTTAAAGTTTTTTCTTTAATTACACAGGATATATTTTGAAGTAAAATAGTTTTTACTTTTGCATTTCTTGTTATTTTTTTTTTGAGTATGCCAGAACGAGTATAGTGTTCGAACGTATGTATGTATACAATGTATGTTTAGGTACATGTCCATTTATTTCATGGGCAAGCTCTAGATCCTAAACGACTCAACGGATTTTAACACACAGGGTGTCATGAGATTCGTCACCGTTGTAAGAGTGAGACAGGTAATATTTTTTTTATTATACTCCACTTTTTAGCAGTTTAGTTTTCCTTTATCGATAATGACACTTATTATCATGTTATAGTTATAGTGTACCTTCAAAGAATCCTATGTAAGTAGTATATGTGTCTATGTGTGTGTATGTAGTTTATTGTTTTACGGTAGATGATACACAACCTATATTGGCAACTTAGCTGTCGCAAACTCGCTCGGGTGTCATAAAAGATTTTACTTGCACACTTTTTCATTTCTATCAACTATTTATACTCCGTCTTATCTTACATATAAAGTGAAGAAAATCACGACATTCGCGATGATATAGACCAAACAGATAAGAACCAATATATGGCAGCAATTTCCTTTGCAAAGGGTGAACGGAAAGGCATATTCCCTTCCGCGTTTTTATGTAGAATCGTACATTCTGTTATGTGAACGCCGCTTTATCATTCCCAAGGACATAGACATAATGTTACAGCGGCTTAGTGTCATTTTGTATTTTAATCTCCAAGGTAATTAGATTTATTAGTACGGTATCACTTAAGTTAGTTAGAAGCATGAAGTCAACAAGTGTCAATAGGATAGTTTGCACCAGCAATAAACCCCATATTATTTTTAAGGGCTAATTTACTCTAATTTGAATTAAGTACAATGTTCCAGTAGAAAGTTCTAGTCCTATTATTTTTGTCGTTTAATACCTACTACTTCCTAGTACTTCGACCATATCTACTATAATAATTAAATACAAAATTTTTATTAAGAGCGCGTGGCGATAGCATGCGATAGATGGCATAGCACAATCGATTTTGGAATTAGGCTCTGTATTATTTAGAAAAAAAATGGCAAACAAAATAATGTAACAAGAAGGTAATCGTTCGAACGTCTATTCAGACCCTGACGTTCGCTTTGTACATCAAAGTAACAAACCCAAAAACGGTATGATTGACATTTTTGTACAACGCATAAGTACATTTCCTTATGATGTTCTCGAAATGTACTTTCAAAGGATATTTGTTTCTTTGCAAAGGTAACGTGGGATGGGAAACGTGTTTTGCAAGTGATTGGTTCTAATATCCAACTCGATAATATCTTTTTATCGCTGCTCCGATTCTTTTATCATATCTTTTTCACATCCTTCTTTCTTTAATAATAACTTGGAATGTTATTTTATTTTAATATACAACGACATGAAAATTATCGATTAAATGTAATAAGCGAGTTACTTTAATCTTTGTATAACTGATAAATATGAAAAACAATATTATTTTTAATCTTTTTCGTATCATGGATAATTTTTATTTTTTCGAATACTTTTACGATGACATTGACATTAGAAATTACTCTAAATTATCATTGAACACCTCCATTTCGTTATGTTAATAGAATCACGCTTGGTCCTTCCGATTTGGGCGTTAATTGCAAATTACATTTTGAAGGTAAATTTTATAAAAATTGCTATGAGAAGCTATCCAAAATTAGAATTTGCCTTTGAAGGCAAAGAAAAATCGTAATAAATGAGTTGTAAAAGGAAATGGAATTGGTAATTTTTAGTTGTCTTTTATACATACAGACACAAATTAACATGTAACACAATTATTACACGTCATTAGATACTAATTCAAAATGAACTGAAATTGGAAATTAATAATGGGGCAAACTGTCTCTTTCGTTGTTGGTAAAAATTATTAATTTCTGGGGAATGTTAATATCAGATGCTTACACTAACCCCAAAATATGATTTAAAATAACTATACCAATATAAGTGTCATACCTAAATTATTTATTTTTAATACAATATTACTAGTAGGTATTCGAATCAAATCAGACGATCGATCAACGAATTAACAAGCTACGAAAACACTGTAAGCCATTTAAAAGTCGTAAACAGAATCGTTAAAATGTTCATAGACGTAAGCATTTAGTAAATCACGTTTGGACATTTCACAAATCCAGACGTCAGTACGTGAAAATATTCCTGATAGTTGGAAGATATTTCAGCCGGCGTCATCGGCTGGTAACTGCGCAGGAATTCTTGCCGTTGCTATAAATCTGTGGAACGGACATTCAGTTACAGTAGGCGTGCCGAGGGATTGCTTCTTTCGTTGTAATTTTTGTTGTTTTTCATTTGACCGTACTAGAAGGTGTGCAATATTTTTGAGCATGAAGAATGTACGTACGAGTATGTGTAGCGTGCTTGTGCAGTTTTGTGTGTAAGTGGTTTTGTATGCCACCATATATTTGGCACACTCTCCAACCCACATGGATTGACGAATAACATATAACATGATAAATATCATTGAATAGCTGTCCATCGTGAGAGAAGACTACGATGTCATTATTTGAAAAGAGAATCGTTTTGTATAAAAATATATATTCAGGATTAAAAACTATTACAAAATAATACAAGCGAACCTATTCCCTTTTTCTTAACGTGTGCAAAGACCCTCGTCTCATTCATCCGGCTACGGGAAGTCGGACAGGTGTGAGGGATTTGAACCCACGAAAACTACACGGTGTCGACGCCTACTGCTGTGGAGCCAGGACTGTGTGCTGTTCTCGCTCCACTGCCATTGCTAATATTCCTGATAATAATGCTTCAAACGAACTAAGATTTGACATTGATACGTATAATTAAATCTAGCAAAGTCACCAACGATCTAGTTATGCAATAAAACACAAAATACGAACACGTATCGGGAAACACAAATAATAAACTCTGCTAGCAAATCGAGTGGCTTGAGTTATGTGGAAACTTGGCCGATACTGCGCGAGCAGTTTGGTTTTGAGATATAAATCGCATGGAAGGTACAAGAACGTCCTTTTTGATGATGCGAAGTACGCACACAATTATTACTGACTGCGCAGGAAGGTGGGTAATACTTTTCGAGTGTATGTAGGTACTTTAAGTGTATGTATAGTATATCAATTTCTATAGCACGTTCTACAGTCCAAAGGGCAGTTAACGGGGAGTGACAGGCAATATTTTTTTATTACACTCCTCTATTTTAGGCGGTCGGATTTTTTATATTTCTACTTATGTCTACTATTATTAAAAACGACATTTCAACTATTGCTCTACATGGGTCGATAAAACTTCCATAAATGACTAACAATAAAATCAGTGAAGGAGATTCCTTAGCAAATAAAAAGGGAGTGGTCGGTAAGTGTGAACCTTTCTCGGCGATCCGGCGATCACTCACGATGACACATCCATTCATACTTCATCCGCAATCTCGCTACATTTGCCGCCATAAATAATAAGTGAGCGAGCGGAGGCGCCGCGGATCCGTACAAAAAGTAACAAACAGATCTCTTAAATAAAGAAAACACGAGCATATGTTAACATCTGTCGATGCGCGTTCATTCGTACACTGCATCCGATGTGAATAAATATTGACGGTTATTTACTAAACTCATCTTACGGATATACAGATTGTAGCATTTCGTTGATAACCAATGGAATTTTATGCTACAGATAGGTAATCTCAGGTTCTTACTTAAAATAATCCACCAAAAAAGTGTTCCGCGTCACATTTCATATATTTACGATCAAACTTGTATGAACAAATACGTAAATTTTGACATGCCACCTGATCGTCTTACCTAAAGTATCCTACATTAAGTGCAGTGATCTGAATTTGAAAGCTGAAGTAAGCAATTTAAACACTTCTATCTCGTAACTGCCCGTGTCTATAATGTTAATAGCAGCGTCATTCATTTATCACAATCTAGACCTGTTATTAAGAGTCCTATTGTTGAGATTGAATCTTTACAAAGGAGTCCGAATCGTTATGACTATGTAACAGTATTCAAGTGCATTTGCTAAACTTGCTGACAGAAAGATTTTAAATTCAGCCGTTAAAAATAACATTAGCATTGGTAACAATGAAAAAAAGTCCTAATTTTCAGAATTGAGCCTCTTTGATTTGTAATAGTCATTACGACTTCTATACAATTTTGTATATAATTAAACTCGTTTTATATGACTAAATCAGCTAACGAACATTATGAATTAATTGCAGAATTACAGAAAACAACATTTTTCAAAAGTAACCAAACGTGTGCTAGAAAAATACAACTTCATGATTATCCATAAACAATACTACATAGCACAATGTTCAATTATATTGTATACCATACCTTGTTAGCCAAGTTCAGGGGTTGTATCCGGGGACTGCATGGGAGAAGAACAAACATCCGTATTGCTTTTAGTAAATAAAGCTTCGCTTCCCGTTGCTTTGAGCGAGCCCTTCACGTGTTTTGCGATCTTGGAATCGCATTGTCTGAACGCTTTGACTGTTGTTGTGGAAAACGACGTTGAAAAACGAGAACTTTGTCATGGAATGATGTCAAACAATTATATTTTACAGAATCGTGTTATTGAATCGTGTTTAGTGAAGTTTAACTATTTAGTCAACGGTACGATTCGAGAATTTCTATTTCAAATTTATAGCCTAAAGGCTAGCGAGGCATAGTAAAAGAAAAACTTTTTTTTTAAAGAATTTATTTCAATTAACAAAGTGCCTTTATAATTTAAAACTAAATTATTGACAAAAAAGTTAAATTTTTTTTAGGTACATAATTATGTCAAAATTCATCTTCAACCAACAAAACGAATGTAAATATTGCAATTAGGTATATCATAAAAATCATAATAATATTAATCCTATCGACAAGTTATAAATCCAGCTGTATAATCGTTTTCTCAAATTTACACTCTTTGCCAATGAAGATAAAGTTACAATTTAATTGTATCACATTAAAAATTGAATGTTTACGCGTGCCACAAATCATTAGGCGATAAACACGGGTTTTATAAGTTCTATTTGGGATTTGTTTCCTCCAATAAACGTTTTGTCTGTCGTTAAGTGCGCCCATATAACTTGTGTATGTTACACCCTTTCGTGTTTGGTTCGTTCCCAAAATGGAACAATGCAGTTTCGGGTTAATGGTTTGAATTGAGATGTGAGTCGAAGTTGGATCTGCTTACTTTTCACGATCAGTAGGGTTCATCGACCCTTTGTGTCCAGTTAAGGCACGAGGAAGTAATTTAAAAGGTTAATGGACTTAAGAAATGTTAGATCGAGATAGAGACTGATTTTGAGGTATTATATTTGGGTGATTATAAAATAATTGATTCAGCCATAATGACTTGCCGTGTTTCGGCTGGATGCTTATAATCAAGCGGTTACTAAGTTCGAAAGTCAGCAGAGAACGAATTAACATGAACATAAATACATACAGGTTAAAATCACATCATTATCAATGGGGTAAATACTAAATAGGTTATATTCACAATTCATAATTCATACTCAAATAAAATAACCATTACTTTCTCAAACTATTTCTACATAACACTAAAGCCACTTACGGAAATAACTGTAATAAACTCAACGTTTTATGGCTTCCTTTCACCTACTAACATATTAAAATTTCTAGCGTGTAAGGTTAATAGAAGCGACAAAATACGTTGACAACGGACCCTTCCGGACCCCAACAAATTTAGTCTAAAGAAAATATTGGACAAGCAACATATTAACTGTTGGGGGAAAATTGAAAAGACGCAGAGAATGTGGGAAGTAAGAGGAACTCAAAGCGAAATTGATGGGCGTGAGAAGGACCATAAATAAGTCTGTAAAGACTAATTTACAACATATTTGGAATTTAAAAAGAATCATTTGACATTCTTTTAAAATTTACTTAAGATGCTACAAGATTGAAATACATCTTTACAAGTCATAAGATTTAAACGAAAGGGTTTAAAAACTTTCCATCAAATGATAATGCTGTTTATCGCCTAATTGCGCAGTTTTCTAAAATAACATCAAATGTTTCAATATAATTTTATTAAGTCTACAATTTGTTACGCTAAGGTATCACTGTTTCCTTTTTGTAGAATATAAAATCAAATAATACTAAGACAAAGAAATTAGTAACAGACATTTTAGCCAATTTATTAGAGCCAGCTAGTACTTTAATTCTTTTTGGCTCAATTCATCGACAATGTTTTTGATTGTACTGATGTCATGAGTGATTTTGGCATTAAGGTGGCTCAATTTTTCATTGGTATTCATATAAAAACGGGAATGTAAAAATATATATATACTTTTAAACAGTATACAAAAACGAAGCTAAAATGTTACGAAGATTACAACACGTTTTTTAGTTCGAGTAATTTCGATTGAACTCGGTAACGACGTCATTACGCCACGTTAAACTATTACCGAAGACAAATTGGTAAATTCTACGTAAAACTTATAAATAGTTGTTTTGAACAAATTCAACTAAAGTCACCGTTTGAACCAAAATTGGGGGAACAAAAATAACATGTCCAACTGGTGCAGTATGAAAAAGGGCATTTTTCTAACTTTAAACATTCCCCTTACTATCTGTTCTGTTTCACAGTTGTCTGTAATTTATCATCTATAAATTGTTAAACTTAACCTTTGAATTACTTACATTATAAAATGATAATTTGATTAGTTTGTTATCAAGTTGTTGACCAAATATGACGTCAAAGTTAATTTCTGGTTATTTTGGAGAAGCTGTGCAAAGATCACTTAATAGACTTTATCACTGCAAACAAGACTATATCATTTTTAAGTGTCTTCCTTAAGAAAGCACACTAACCAAAAATACAAAACCTTAACAATAGGAGTAGTATAGGAATCAATTTGGCTGGTACAGAAATATATGGCCACCAAATTGTAGGATCTAATGGACGTTCCTTCGTTGCTCAGCAAGGATATCGAAACACAGGAGAGGTTAGCGTATATGAAACTAAAACTTTCCTATAACTTCGAAGAACGCAAGAAATGGCAAACAACAAATCCACGGAAAAATATTTATTACATTAGCGAAATTCTAGAAGAATATATTAATCTAGTAGCAGACAGCGTAGGTGCTGTATTTTTTCTGTTTCTTTCTATATGAAGTCATCGACGTATTTAAACTCGGAAAAAATTCCAAAGTTCAAAGATCAACTAAATTCTCATAACCACCCTCGCTATTAAGAAATTTTATCTTTCGTAAGGCGTCCGAAAACGACAGTTAATTTCACGTGACATAAATAAAAAGGGAACGCGAGGGCTTTCCCTCGGAGGAAAAAATAACAAACATATCTCTCAAAGTAAGAAAACAAACAACGTATGTTAACATCTGTCGCGGCACGAGTCTGTACAGATGGCGACAGAGTTGTTCAAGAATAACTTGATTCATTCGTTCAGAAATTTCGAAGAAAAAAATATTTTCCGAATCTAACTTGTAATATGCATTATAGGTAGTTTTCTATTGGCATTGTTTATATTTACGTACGTTCTTATTTTCTTTGTATGTTTCTATTTTTCTAAGAAGTTATAGATACGTATTATTTATGGTTCAGTAGACAATCCTAAATACTTATGTATGTTTTCGTTTGAGTGACTGAAGGATTTTGCTGCCATGGCATTTGAAATAACAACAATTTCTGCAATATTAATAACCAAATTACTTCTTAAATTATTATAACAACCTAATTACTGACGACTAGAGGAATATATTTATCCGTTTTAAGCCTTGCTTTTGTCACAAAATCTCTTACTCAATATGCTAAAATTCTAAGTTGTTGAAATTGGAGATATCGTCACTGAAAAGTTGTCCAATATGATGGGTACTATCAAAAGGTGCATGAAATTTGAAGTTTTACTGTAGCCGATGTATAAAAGTCTTTACTTTTCTATCCCTTTTAATAAACCGAACTGCAAGTGATAAAATGTTATAGAACAAAGTCTGCACGGCTCTATATTAGGTAATTATAAATCTATGGACTCAAGAGCACAAAATATGTACTAAAGAATGTTATTAAAGACAGTGTAATACTAATCCAAGTTCGAGTAAAAAAAATAGCTAAAACCAGCAGTATTTCAGTCAAAATCAGTCCATTCGTAATTAAAATGATTTGAAGCGAAGTAATTGAGTTTAGCAATTGTTCGTATTGAGACATTATTATATTCATAGCAGATAAAACTATCGCGACCTTTGCAAACTTACAAGATATAAAAATTATTTCTGTAGAAAACATTCTAAATACACGTGATCTTGAAAAATATTATTTCTAAGCATTCTGTACGCGACTGCCCCGCGTTCGAAATTCTATCTGTCAGTGTTGATTGCAGTTAATTATAAATTCGTCTCCCTCGTATTGTGTACTCTATTTTCAGAACTTCTTCCATATCTTTACCTGTCGCAGACACGCCTCTAAAGTCAAGGGACTAGAGCTTCAAATCGCTTACTAAATAAATGGTATGATCGTTCTTTTATCTGTACCGATCTTAAATCAAACTGAAATCAGCGCTTAAAGCTATTTGAGGGCATTACTTCCGCCAATAAAATACTTCTCTGTCCGGTTGGTGTCGTTGAACCAAAAATGTTCTCTTTGAGATTGCACGAAATTTGAGTTTATTAATAGTCCGATTAGTTTGGTAGATTTGATGTCTTGGCAGGCGAAGGGGAGTTTTACAATAGGCTGTAAAAATTTATGTCACGTAAAATACTTTTTTATTGAGATACTATATTTTTTATTTTACTTCTTCTTTTACTGATTGAATTTCAAATGAGTTATTGGAGGTAAGTTCAGGTTTTGTTAGATTTCTGGGGATAATTGTATAAGACAGTATTTTATACGTGGATTATACTCTTTAATAATTGTGTGCAAAATATCTAAGCTTTCAATTCAAAACTCCAAAACATATTTATTGACTTTTAAATGTGTAATCTTTTTTATTTATACCTATAAGAAATTCTTGAAATTGTAAAATTAAAACCTATTTGGGATTTAGTAGAAAAATCGGAACTCTTATGGTATCGCCATGTTGTTTTTCTTCTGTTCTTACATCACGATCTAATATGTATGTGGCAGACCTTCAATGAAACTTGTAGGCATCCTAAAAGTAGACTTAGCATAAGTACAGGAAATTGACAGTTTTAAAAGATACTTGATGAATTTTAAGTAAATATAGTCATTTGAGATAAGAATTGTATTAAAATCTAAAATAATTAAGTGGTAATAGAAATTATAAACATTAGAACGACATAGCATATCATTACAAATTATTTCCATATCATAAACATTATATTCAGATGTTCTTTACGACGAAATCCCGTCAGGTTTTTACGAGAATGTTCGACAAATGGATCCGTGAACGACGTACTCTTGAGAGACATTCATAAATTCTTCCACTTGACATTTGACGTTTGGATAAGATTTCATTTTAATGAAGACACGCCACTTTTCAGGTACAAATTGGATGAGGTAAAAAATAAAATATAAACAGAAATAAAAAGTGGTTCTTAACAAAATTTCACAGGTACAAATTAATTAATTCATGACTAAAGATACTTACTTAATCAGAAAAATCAGGTATAGCTATATCATGGACACGACTGTGTGTTGTACTTGAATACGTTTATGTTACAGGTTTTTTTTTAAAACGTTGTAACCACAAGCAATCGTATTTACATTCAATGTTTACGACGATTTCAATACCAACAATAACGTTATAGAATTACAGCAAAATAAAACATAAATCAATTATAAATGATATGTTATTAAAAAATATACAAATATCACATTACTTACATCCAATAACATTAAGGAAAATAAACCGTAGCTAAGAAGCGCACTTAAACAAATATCGTAATAGAAAGCAAACAATAATATTGTAACACTGAATCAATATTAAACCGACCTTTAGTTCACTGAATAAACATTTACCTTTCATTTTAAGAGGATCTGTGACCAAAGGTAAGGGCTAATTAATTTTATGCAAAACCTCAATTCTTGCATTACTTGCTTTGATCACAAATGTATTTTCTTTAGGAAGTAAATTAAAACTGTGTTACTTAATTAGTATATATCAAGTTTATCAAAGATATTATTAAGAATTGTAAATCGTGTATTAATAACATATTTTTTTGCATTTATCGTAGTAAGTTACTTATAAGTCGACAGTACTTTCTTAGCCTTTTCTGATGTCTCAGGTCAGGTAGTCCTAGGATTGGCCGCTAAATCTTTACCAATCCAAGGGGAGCATAACTGAGCCTACTAAGGCCTCTGTCATGAGGAGATACCCGTGGCTTGCAATGATTGTGAATGGTTGAAGTCAGTAATTAAATTTACCGTTAAATTATCCGTTTTCTTAAATATAAAATTTTTCGAAAGCGTCTAATGGTAAATAATTTTAAGTGGTATGTAAAAGAGCTTCAAAATTCTTACCGACGCTTTGCAATTAGTAACTGGTCAGTGTCTTAAAATATTCTGTCCAGAAATAAAATGTATCTCTCAGAAGAGCATCCCTAAGAGCATTTTTTTAAGTAATGTATTAGATATAGTTTAATTAAAACAATGATTGCTTAGTTTATCGTCTGGAATTAATATCTTTAGGTATTTATTGGAATTGGTCGCCGAAATTCTATACAGTTTCATTTGTAAATTATTCATGAACCCGAAACCCAAATGTCCGGCATTAAGAAGGGAACAGTTGCAAATATTGTGAAAGGAGATAAGGCTTTGATCTTTTCGATCCAAAATTTGTTGTAACGCAAAAGTAGCATTCAGATCAAAATGGGTCAAGGCTTCGGTATGGAAAATGGAAAGAAACACTCTGATGCTGATAAGAATCTGGTAACATAAGATTGCCTGGAAATAAAAGAAGAAATAATACAACATGTAAATGATATCTGATACAAATTGTTGTCACAGATACTATTGTCTTAGCTAATGCTAATTCATTTCGCCAACGCAAACTATTTTTAGCTGCTGTCGTCAAAGTAGAAAAAGACGATTTATTAACGTTGATTTATTCGGAAAATAATGGAGTTGCTAATACAAATCCCGATTGAGCCTTTGTGAAGTCGAATGATTAAACGATTCTTCACTTTTTGTTTAATTCTAAGGATTAAAACAGTCGAACTGGGCTTAGAGTTGAGACTGAGATGTGGTCAGTGAACGCGAAGTAATTTGTGAGGGGGATTCAAAGATGTTTGAACTTTTAATAGACTTCGATTTTTTTACTTTGTTATATTATTACTTACATTGTTACTTTGAAAATACAAAAAAGTTGTCAAGTAATTTAATTATGATTGATGTAATTTTCGAACGTATTCATATTTCTTTAAATCTGTCCAAATCTTTTTAAACGGTGCAAAATGAAAACATTTTCCTACGTTATTGCCCTAAGGCAATATTTAATACTCTAAGGTAAATGCACTTCTGAAATGATACTTCTTATTTATCTCATACGTACAAAGACGTGATACGATACAGATTGTCCTCAATTTAACGATCCTATGAAAATGCTATGCATGTAATCCAATTTAAACTAAATTAAAATAGTTTACTGGTGAACGCGTTGAAACTGTACAAATCGAATAATTACTGTGTAGTTAATGCAATCGACAACCGAAATGACACATTACTGGCATTGCTGTAGAATCTGCTTTGTGGGAATTATTGTCCAAAATTGTATTATGTGTTGTTATATTCTCTATTTGTTCTTTTTTTGTCAATGAAGTTTTTTCTTTTTTACACTGTATTCTAAATACACGTGTCAATATTGTGACTTTTTCGTACTGTTTTTGGTATAATTATACTTTTGTTTGTTGTTGTTTGTTTCTAACAAGTTGGCCTAAACCCAAGGAACTAGAGTAAATTGTGACCTCAGATTTTAAAATGGCTAGTAATGATTAGTACTTCGGTGTGTTCATATTAAATCACCCAATTTGACGATATTAGTTACCTAACTTGCAGAGTCTGAAATTGTTCAAGGTCCACGATTCGATTGCTAGTCAGCAGAATTGAAACTCTATCAATTTCCTTCGTTCTGCAATTTGTGCAATTCAGTGATTCATCAATAATAGTTAGGAAAAGTAGAATTGTTCGAAAGTGAGTAGAGAATTCAGTAAAAGTGAACGTAAATCAATTATGGTCGACTTCATTATTCTCAAGAGATAGTTGATTGATAGAAATTAAAGATTTGCTGATTTGCAAAATACTATTACCTATTGCAAATTTAATAACTGTAATGAAATTTAAAGTAATTTTGTAAATGAAATTTTGTTGTTATTAAGTGAACTGGACTAACTTTAAATGTTAATGTTAAAACTTATTAGATTAATTTAGAAAGTAATATAAACAAAAGCCATAGTGAAGCTTAAGAAAATCTAAAAAACGACTTTTCGTCTAGCCGATCCCGTACATAACTAAATGGTGTAGGCGGCTTAACAATGTTATTTATAAGTTTTATAACTGCTAGCAAAATAGTAAGAGTCCATGTTTTAAAAGCGATAATTCTAAAAAGATTTAAAAAAATAAATGAAAAAGTCAGTACTCATACATCATACGGGCTGTACTTAATTATGTAGCATAAGCGTAAACAATAACTAACAAAATCACATTAGTTGAGCAACACATAACGTAAAGCACTAAAAAAATGGGTATGGCCATAGGTGCTGCCATGGATACGGCTGTATTCTACGTGAATACGTTTATGTAACAGGTTGATATTTTTAAATAAAATATTTTATTAGTACCTATTTCCGTCGTAAAATAACTTAAAAATGACAACGCATCCCCTTCTACCGAGCACGACTTTTCGCTGTTCTCAATTATTGTAATTAATTCCTTTACTTTTAACCTGTACCTATAAAATGATCGCTGCCTTTAACTATCCAGTGGTATAATTTAATTTTGAATACAGACGATAGATTCGAAACCGCAACGCCAAACGTATCCCCTCGAGTTTATTATCATTAGGTTTTAAAGATTACCCATGCAAAAAAGACGTAGTCACTTCAAAAAATTATTGAATGTCAAATTTATTGATTGATGTGAGAGTGTCCATTACGTGCTGAATGAGGTTCTCCTCAATACTTTAGTAGAATTCTTCTAAATGCCTATTGATTTGATTTAAAAAAATGTACGAGTCCAAAAATAATTGTAATAATATATTACATTATTATGTCTAGGAAGATATACAATATTATTTAACTGCGTATAATATACATATTATACGATAGAGATTTTTTTTTTGATAATAATTTCAAATGATTAATTTTTGTTGTTTACAGTTTACTTATTAAAGAAATAGAACTGTTTGCCAATATCCTTAGCTCAGTTTCTAATTAAACCCAAGATATAAGAAATTGGGAGCAATATAAGATCCGAGTGAATATTTGCTGTAAGACCAAATGTTTACTTAAGCCCTATTTACACATATCTTACAACCTTATGTATATTTTAATTGCTTCTTCACACAAGATTTCAGCGCTAGGTTTCAGTGGACCACAGTTGGATATGAAATTCTTCCATCTCTATCAACACATACTAAGAACCCTTGCAAAAGAATCTGCTATCTCTGTCTCGCAGACTCCACACTGGCACAGGACAGATCCCTTATGTAAGTCAGTGCTTCTCACCCCGGCGCGGAGGAGGGTCGCGCGCGCTGTTCCCGAAAATAGCGACGAAATGCCGAACTGTCTTCTCATACCTTTGGACCTTAGTACCGTATTTGTGAATTCACCAAACTTGGTCAGAGGATGAAAATGACAATAGTGACAATAAAGTGCGTGCGTGAAATATTTAGAGCTAAATTTCTTTAAAAGTTGTGCGCCTAAACGATCTTCCTAAATTAAATATTTTCGGTTCGTTTCTGAATCTTCCATCGCATTATGGTAGGGAGTGTTATCCTATGGCGCGCTCGCACTAAAGTCTCTAAACGATTTATGTATAATGATCCTTTAAGAAAATAAAAATAGCTAAACGACATCTAGTAGATGCTTATAATATATGACGCGACATTAATTTTAAAAGCCGAAACTGTCACTTCGTTATTTGTCAACGTGTTGATTAAGAACTAAAATAAATGTTGACAGATTTAGTAGAAAGTAGAGTTGTTAAGGATAACTTGTGACAAGATGCGTTCAGAACATTTGAAGTCGAATAGTTTGATGTAGAATTAGGCTAATTAGGTGGTAATCAAATTATAACAAATTGATATAATGAAACGCTAGTTTAAAGTGACGATGACATGAAGAATAGTGTAAAAGAAAATAATATTGGTTTTGTTGGAGTAAAACAAACCGAGTTGAAGAGGAAAAAGAAGTAAAAATGGCGAAACAACTCAAGATGATGAAGAGACATTCATACATCTTCAATGCAATATTGCTGTTCTCTTCAATGATATATGGTAAGTTACTTTTTTTATATCACACTATATTATGAATTGTAGGTACAAAGAGTATTATTACAATAATTTCTTAGTAGTAACACACAATTTTTGTAAAAAAAAATTATAAAGTAGATATTTCACATTTTTGTTAATGTTTATTGTTTGGTACCTAATATTTCTTTGACAATAATGTATTAAGTGATATTTATATATTTTTTAACATTATTTCTCTAAGAGAAATTCTGCTTAGGTACAGAGGATTATAATCATGTATATAAGATACATATAATATAATATATATTTTTCTGAGTATTAACAAATTTCGAAACAAGTTAACAAAATGGTCAGTACGGACTAATTTAGAAAACATGTCAAACGATAAAAGGGTTTAATTAATATAAATTACCTTGGTGTAAAAAAGCGTGATAATAGTAACGTAACAATGAACGAAATCAATTACGCCGCTAATAAAAGAGTTACCGACGTTACTTAATTATCACGACCCTTTTTCTGTCCGAGATAATTAATCGCTGGCAAGGATGAGGCGAATAAATAGAATAATAATATTAGCTCTGTTCACTTTATTATATTCCAAATCTTCTTCTCCTTGAAGCGCTTTATAGTCTGTTGCAATGTTTTGTTTTAAGGAATCAACCGAGTTTGTAATATTCCTGATTGGAGTATGTGCTAGTGATAAAACATTATTGAGTGTTTTACTGCTTTGGAGAGTAAAGCGGCCAGACTGGTTCGATTATTGGGCATTTTGAGACTCTTCACCAATGGGGAGCACAATAATGGTATTTTTTTTTCATATATAAAATAAATTAACAATATGAATTTGTCTGTATGAGTGTATATTTACTCGTAAATAAAGATACTTTTAGTATCCTAATAACTCGACTCATTACTCTAATTTGGGTCACTATGAAGTTAACGTCAACCTTCCTTATTTCTAGCGCAAGAAACATTGACTTCATAATTAGTATACGGTTTCATTATTTCCAAAAAAGAAAAATGCCCATATAAATTAAACAATTTCGGAGCATTGTAAATTTAATGTTGTTCTTCAATTGTACAAGATTCCTTGAACATAAATAACGCATGTACCGTTTACTCTTCCGCCGTGAAATTATTAAGCGTTAGCAAGACTTTTTTTGGGAAAAAAATGTGTTCTGCCCGAGGGAGTTTAATTCACTCACCACTTGTAATGGAAAAATCAAGAAACAAAAATTGTTTTGTGTTAAAAATTACTCATTTTATCATTTTCAAAGCGGTAATAAAACTTTTTGATAACTTCGAATTGGTTTGAAAGAGTTCGTAGTGATTAATTCATCTTCCGTTTCTAAATATTTGTCATGGTTTAAACAAAACAATCAGAATAGAAGTCACCTATCATCATGCTTCATCATTACCATTTTCATTCCTGTCATCTGCTTCAACTCTCTTCAATTTCATCCTATATCGGACGTTATCTGTAGTTTTGATCTAGAAATTGTGAGCTATAGAATCAGTGTTTAGAATCAAATGTTATTAGGAAATAATTTCAATTTGTACCTACCAAGTGCTATAGGCGTATCTTTAAACGTATTGTTATTCATATTTTAATCAATATTCATCACAAACTCGTAAACAAGATAATCGACTATAAATACCAATTCCTAAGTATCAATATTGAAACTCTCGACGCTAATCGACTAAGCAACAACACGCTAAGTGCATTTATGGAATTCTCTCCATACACACTGTACCTGCTCGGAAGTTTGAAATCAGGTAATAAGTTTTAAACAACATAATACTATGCTGGGAACTAGTTTCTGGTATGCTAGGGTCCCTAATAGTACGATTAGTAAAGCTATATTACAAGGAAATGAATGACGAACTATTTTAATTATAAGAAATTGGGATACTGCTATAGGAACAACATATAAATAGGCTGAAGACATACCCAGGCCAAGAAAAAAGCATTTATTTAATCATTTAATTGTTTACCTTACTGAGAATCGAAATTGTCCGGTATGGTAACCATAGCGATATAAGTTAGTGTCAGTAAGGATCACCAATAACACCATAGCCCAGGATTAGAATTAGTTTTACACTGATTTTTTCAAACGTAGCTAACCAAGTTTAAATACAATTATCATTGATACTGTTAATATAAATGGATGTCATTGTGAATATAAAATAAATAATTTAAAAAATTAATTCAATGAAAATAAATTAGGAGCTTGATTTAATATACGCACTAGATAGAATTTGCATTCAGAGAATCACTTTGTATAATTTGTAATTAGGTAGAGTGGTTACGTTTGTACAAGTTTTCCCTTGGCAGTTGGTTTAAGGGACTTTATATTGAAGAACAGATATTTCGTCCAGGTTTTGTAAAGCTTTCCCATTATCGTAAATACCTGACGAAATATCATTTTATTCTGAATTGTAATTATTTCGCTTCTTTTCATCATTTACCACAGTGTGAAATAGATCCGATTTTTTTTGAGTAACTTTGAATGTTATTGCATAAAAATTTAATTACTTCGTTACTATGATTATATTTGATGGTAAATGATGATGCAGTTTTAAATCGTAGGACATTAACTACAGCAAGACTTAACTAGAGACTTCCACAATATTATAGATCAGTAACACCGACACAATTAATCTTTTCCAGTCCTTAAAGATAAAGTAAACCACGTCGGAGGTAGTGAAGAAATGCTTACAATGAAGGAATGGATACTTGTTAAATACTTTTATGTTGGTTTATAATATTTCCTTTTTTATCACTCGTGTTATTGGTAGATTACGACGTCGTTAATTGACATTTGCCGAACGATATGTCTTGTAGTAACATATCGTTGCATCCACGGAAGAAAGAATGTATTCATCATTCGATGGTTGCAGCTGCTATAGGGACTTTTTATACTATAAATAAATTACGTCCTTAGTAAATAACCGAAGAATTTTAACCACGCTACATTGCATGCGTCCTTATCATTCTTACGATAATTATTTGCTGTCACGTTTTCATGTTTGTGTCTTAACACCAAGTGCGCTTATTAAATAATGTAACTGCTTCTTTATGAATAATAGCATTGACCTACGACTTCTGTTTTGTGGAGCAATTAGCAAAGAATGCTTTAGTTTCTAACCTACCTTTAACTTTGCCTAAGTATGTTTCCAAAATGTACTGTGAATGTGTTAGGAGCGTAATTTTGTTCGTAGAAGCCATCATAACTTTCAACAATCGTTCAATAATCATACATCAAAATAGGTCAGCTCCTGATTTTTATTATTGCATACTTTTATGGCCTATCAAACTTGGGAATATCTGTCATTAGTCTCATTTTTAACCGACTTCAAAAAAAGGAGGAGGTTATCA
>LGAG01000159.1:25753-43612 GCA_001278395.1 Lerema accius
TGATATTCTGTTTATTGCTTTTTTGATAGATCTGGAGAGTGATATTGTCTTTGTAATATAAAGTATATTGTATCTAAAAAGTTATATTTGTATGCTTGACCTATTTGTTTATTAAAAATAAAATTGCCAAGGACTTTATCATAATATACCAAAGAGAATAAAATTATCACATATTGTATATTGTTTTGTATTGAATACTGACAAGGTAGACTTTATCCTGCTAAAAAACGGTAGAGGTTTTCTAGTGTGTGTATGGACATTTGTTTGGCTTGACCAATGTCGTCTCCATTGTAGATGAGCCAAGCTGTATTCCTATATTTTTATATCGGTATATTATTATTATTAACAATAAATCATAATTCATTTACGGCGTAAGTTTACAGATACATGACGCCTTTGAGTACATTTTTATTTTGAACAACATTTTCACTTCATTCCGGAAAAAGTGGTTGTGAATAAAATTTATTTTCATAGCTCTATGATTCATTTGGTTCAAAGCTGCATGACTCACAATGTATACATTGTAACGTTGCAATGTTAAAACCAACATTTGTTGTGAGAACTGAATACCACTGGGATTTATGTGAATGATATGAAATGAGAATTTTACATAATAAAACTTTAAGAGTGTGTTTTATCGTAGACTGATACAAACTAATGTGCAAAAATTATACAACAGTTTTTCAGTCCTAATTTAATTTTTTCAATTGGCTTTGCATTAGTACTAAGTTAATCCTACTAATATTATAAATGTGAAAGTTTGTTAAGATGTTTGGATATTTGGATGTTTATCCCTCCTAAGCTGAAACTTGGTACACACATAGGTTGCATCTGGGAATAGGACATAGGATACATTTTATCCCGATTATAGGTTCCCTTGGGATAAATCCCATATTTTTTAAAACTACTCTTCTGCGGGCGAAGCTGCAGGCGATGTCTAGTTAACTATAAAAGAGAGTCATTTGCCATTTTAGATCAGATAAGTTACGATAAACAATCCAGGTACAAAGCAACCTTCAAAATGTCGTTGAAACAACCCGGATCCCGTGGACTGTGGAGGAGTAAGAGTTATTAATTCATAGTAAAAGTTGTCTTATATTATGACCATTTACTAAAGGTATAATGTAAATTGAAGATTGCGAGTACGTATATTATGTGGTTAAGGGAACTATCAAATCCACTTTAATAGAAACATGTTGCAGAGCAATGTAAGAATGGGCTTCTAGTAGTTTTATAATATAAGTATTATGCTTAAAAAGTAAAATTATATTTTCATCCCATCTCAAAGTTATTCCGGCAAACTATTCTCAAAAGTGTGCGACATATAACTTTTGATGTCATGATATTATGTCACGTGTTTCAAATTGGATAACTTTGTAGCATCGCCTATTTATCGGCTAAAGTTTTTGGAACATTGTTGATAGTAAAACGTTATGATTTGCACTGTTAGGTTAGACGCGCACTAGGCAGCCAGTCTGCGGTAGTCAGACGAACAAACGACGTTGTATGGGAGCCTGAGCATTAACGCAACCACGAATTCCTCAAATACTTCCGCTGCCGCAGCGAGGCTGCCTAGTGAGCACCTAGCCTTAAAGTTACCTATACACATCTATACAACTAAATAAAATTTAAGTGTCTGTTTGTAATATTAAAATAGCCGCTGTTTACTAAATGCATACTTATACAACACATACCAAAATAACATTTTTTTTAAATTTTTGTCTGTCTGTCTGTTTGATCCGGCTAATCTCTGAAACGGCAGAACCCATTTTGATGAGACCCACTGGCGGGTAGCTGATGTAGTTAGGAGTAACTTAGGATACTTTTTTTACTTTCCTTTTGGCATAGTTTTACCGAAGCGAATCGAGGGCGCGTCCAGTAGTTTAAAATATAGTTATAAAATGATAAATTAAATAAGTGTTCATTATTTTGATTTTCAGTAATAAATATATTAAAACCATTTTTTAATCTTAATTACCTTCAGCTTCTGTAACATTATGCTGATGAATTATTCGTAATAGATTTCTTATGTTTAGGATTGCTTATTTCTGTATCATCCATCTTAATAACTTCAGTAAGAACTCCAACCTCAGCCATTAGGATAAGTTAGATTTGTCGGCATATATTATCGCTTTAAAACGTTGGAACAGGAAATGGCGAAAGTTGTACCGTAGCAAGTTATAAGAAGCTTGAAAGGTATTAAAAATATTGAATTATTTATAATTTGAACACAAACCAAATGAGAACTAGATGTATTTAACTCATGAATAGCGGTCTGGCGTGTTGATTATTTTTCGATATAAAACATAATTAGGAAAAAAGTAAGGACGCTTGTTAGGAGTATTTTCAAGAGCTAATTTTCCATCTAAACTCTCAATTTGTTAAGATACTGTAACAATCACCCTTAATGTAACACAACACGAGTACATTGAATCTTTAGGTACATTTTAAAAGATAATTTGTTACACCACAGGTGGACATTAATTTTCAACTTAACTCAATTCTCAATATTAATGTTAGAATTAAACAAATTTAATCGCCATTACAACGTAAATTTCCAAGTTAACATTTTAGAATTTATTTTGTAACAAAATTATCTCTCTAAGCTTCAGTTTCCATAATCAGAAAATTTAAATGTGGCCGGTTTACTTTTTTCGGCCATTTGAAATGCAAATCTACTTTGGTTATACCACGTAATTTAGATATTCAAATAATTTTCATATTATGGTTAGGTAATGTAAGCTGCAAAATTTATTTTGTTTAGCAATTTACAAAATTTGTTGCAAAGCAAAAAATAACGTGAAATTATGAACGTGTACTTTTTATTTGTGTTAGTTGCTTTTTTCAATTTTAATTTAAAAAAACATCTATTGTTTGCTTGCTATATTTACCACGTTAACATAAATTGGATAAAAATAAAACGTTCAATTTACACAATTATTATTTTCCATTTTAAGCAAAAGAAAAAAATGTTTCTTTCATTTTTTTCGTTAAACAATTTAGGATTTGAATTTCTTATTGTGTATCTTAACGATATTTCAAAGATACTATTACTGAAAAGTTTTGAATGAAATTTAATATTCATTATCACACGATAGCTGACTACTTTGCGTTCCTTTTGAAGGGTGGAATTTTGAATTATGAAATTTTGCCATCAGATATAATTCGGGGATCTCGTGAATTTCAATGGAATGATTTTATGCTTAATACTAATGGACTATGAGAATTCTCAATAAAATATTAAAATTAGCAAAATCTATAATAGTAAGTTAATAATTATGTTAAATTAAATAATGTAATTCATTAATAAAAAAAATAGTAAAGTTAAAGTAGTCATAAATAGAGAAACAAAACTGCTGAAGATTTGGAAGGGACATTGAAGAAAAACAGTAAAACACCTTGATGAAATAAACCACTTTTGATACATTATTTTGATAATAATGTAGACATCATTATATTCGGCAGTGAGTATTAATTATTCAAAAGTTTATTTATGATTTACTTGAATAATTGATGAGGTTTATATTTATTTAATTGATATGCTTTAAAATAATCTATAGCCATCGTTTTATCACAGGTTTTATGCTCGTTAAATAAATTGAGAAAGTCCTTTTCAAACTCGGATAAAAGGTTTTTTTAATTTATCGTATGAAAGGGATTTTAATTTCCATTTAATGAATATTCAAATTGTTCAGTCAATTTGATAAATACCTTTATGTAATGATATACGTATTATTATAACCTTTATGAAATTTGATCACGTTCATCAAGAACTTTGTGTTATTTAACTAAAATACTTTTGTCAGTTCCGTAATGATCCTATTTAAGAATCGGATGTTGTGAAAAATGAGTTTAAAATTTCAGTTTCATTGGAAACGGGAGGAAACGAAAGAAAAAAAAAATGCCTTTTCGCCTTTAATTAAAGTTCAAAAATGACCAAAGGATTATTAGGAAATAAAAGGTATTATCTTAAGCCGACTGATGCCCTTGCTCGATAGCTATTGGCACACGATGAACTATTAAAATTTTGTAGGATTTTGTGCTAACGGGATACTATTCGGGATACCTTGTAGAAGTAGGGGGGTAGTAGCAGTAGGGGTCAATAGATAAAATGGATTAAGACCACTTTGCATGTATGAGCCCAATTCACATTTGGCCGTCTTCTTTTTTTTACTCAGTTCAATGGAAACAATCGAATTCTTACCAAACTGCGCGAGTCGGAGGAAACAGTTTTACGAGCGTATGTTTGTTCATTTTTTTTGCACAATCTAAAACTTAAATAGCTTGATGTTTAATAGTATGGAGGTTTAGTCTCCATCGCGGAAGTGATATAGGCTATATGGGTATGTATCTATTTAATTAATTTTTTAACAGTCTGTTTTTTCTATTAAATACTAGTAGCTTCGTTCTAAAAGTGAATGTTCAGTATCAAAGAGAAGTAAAAGTCGTCAAGACATTTTGTTTCTTCATCGCCAGCTATACCACAAGTCTTTAAAGGATCTTGGCTTAGATCCAGGGCCATTTCAATCATTCTTAAGAACGCTCAAACATTTTCAAAGTGTATACCTAAGTACTCTTACTTGAAGAGCTCACTGGACCGTTTTTATTCGGAACTAGAAAGCAATGTCCTCAATTTTATTTTAAAACCGTCTATAGTTAAATGTTAGTTCGTCGGTTATTTTGTATAGAATGGGGTAAAAGATCCTGATATTATTGTAAAGTGTTACCATTTTATGCAGAAAATTGCAGAAAAATCCGATCATTTGATTTCATGGATCAAATTGAATTAAATATAAGTTTCTATGTAGTTAAGTCAAATGAAGTTTTTATACAAATAGAAAGTTTTATTTTTGACTCAGTCTAAGGTCAGTCTATCATTGGTTGCTACTAAGGATTAAAAATAAATAGAATTAAATTTGGTAAAAGTCTACGGAAAGCGCAAGAAAGGTATTGTTTTTGATGAGCGTATACATGTATGTATGTCCATTTGTGTCCATCTATGCCAGGTGTCATCGGATTCATCGAGATTGTGAGAGTGATACTTATATTTTGTTTGTTTTCTAGTTAATATTATAGATTCCTAGTAGACATCAGAGCTCTTCAGGATACTTCAATCCTTGACAACGACTGCGCCAGATGGACAGAACTCCAATTAGACGAGACAGTCATCCCCAACTTTGAAATTTGCACTTGCAACGTGTAAAACGAGTTTGAATCATACTTTGAAATAAACTCAATTTCAAAACTTCAGCACTTAATGTTGAACTAGCAAATTATCCCTTGGTAATTACTTAACGTCGAAGTTACTTTGTCGGAGTGAGAATTAACTTACCAAAATAAGTTATTGCAGTTAATCAAGACTAATTATTTACTAGTAAATCCTATGAATGTACATGGGACTCTATACTTAAAGACGAAGATGATTGAAAATAAGTAGTCATTAAAAACAAAAAAAAAATTGACTGCTTAAGATTGCGTGTTATAAGAAACAACCATATAAAAAAGTCACTCACAATTGAGATGAATCCATTACCTCATTATGATGGTAATTTTGATATCCGTCAAGTCGTTTAGGCTCTAGAGCATGCTAAAAAAATTTACATACTCGTACGTACATTCGAATGCACCACCTTCTGGCGCAGTCGAGAAAAATGTAAATGTCAGGTAAGTGTAAAAAGCAAATCAATTCATAGTCCAGCTTAGGGCGGTTTCAGACTAGCGCTTTTTACGCGCGTATAAGCTCGTCTTTGGAAGCGCATGTAAGTACGTGTAGGTGCGCCTTTTGACACGCACAACTTGTACAAGCGTTGACGTTCTTCTAAGCTCGTATCAATGTTGATACTGACAGAATGCCATTACCGGTTACCTGAAACGACCGTATACGCGCAGAAAAATACGCTAGTCTAAAATCGCAATTAGTTAATAAACCAAAATAACCGAAGTGTATTAACCGAATTAAAAAAATATATTTAGAAAAGTCAAATTTTTCAGTCCTTACAACTGAAACAGTAACTTGAAATTTTCCATCCTGTTTTACACAAAGGACTTACTTACGTCTTGGATCTTCTGCAAAGTTCCCGGCTTAAATATGTAAAGTGTCACAAGTAAAGATTAACGACGGTGTTTGGTACAATGGCTGGATGGTTCGTTCTTCAGTTGTCGTACTTCATATTGTACCAAGTTCTAAAGTGAACTAGGTACTTGAATTTCTCCATTTCTCCATTTCCAGCAATTGTGGACATGATAGATACTTCGTGTTTGAGGTACCTACCTATTCGAATTCCAAATATTCTAATGAATATTGAGATACAGCTTACCTATACATATTTCAAAATATGTGAAGTAAAGGAAAGCAATATCAAAACTTTCGTCATTTTTGGGATTTTATTTGAACAAATGTCTTGACTTTATTTACTACTATACTGCCTTTGTTTTATTTAAACCAGACTTAGTTCCACCATTCTTATTTCATTTGAAATTGTGTAGTGCTTTAAAAACACAAGAACATTTGGTTAAAATAAACCAATTAATATTGAGTAACGTTACAGCTCATATCAAAAGCATGATATTACTCTATTTAAAATTTCCTGTCATTATTATTTCTGTAAAGAGAAATGATATTTCAAGGAAGTACCTACTCAACTTCAGTTTCAAGAAATAACTCAACTCAAGAAATTGGGTTATACAGAATATAGTCGCTAATCTTTACACAAGTTGTGAAATTATGAAGTTGAAGTTACATCGTGTAAGATCGTCTTTATATGCTTCCTGACTCTTTCATGTTCAATGTTGAAGTTTCAAGTAAAGTTTTATCTTCCGTGACTTTCTTAAATATTTTAATCTTTGTTTTTGAAGAGATTTATACTAGCAAACCAGCGACCGCCCTCGCATCATTCAGGAATCATTTTTTAAACACAGACCTAGATGATTAAGCTGTTAAGTAAAATACCAAAAGACTTTAGAATTTACTAAAAAAAAAAACTATAAAAACAATAGATTGATTACAAATTTTCTTTCATTGAAAAAAGATTTTGATTTATCAACTACGAATACCACCGAATTGTATCAAAGGGATAGAAATAATTTTTAGCAGGTACTCGTAACTATCTATCTATCATTGATAAAAAAAAAATCCATCAAAAATACTGAATTTAGATAATAGGAAGCAGAAAATTCGTTTGCTATTCTTTCACAAAATTCGTACACTTTGCGCTTTTCTAAAGTACAAGTCTACGAAATCCAAGAGAAGTCTTTAAATTGTATCGTCCGTCCATTTACGTTCAAATTCAAGTTGTAAAGAACCACTGACATACCCAAGATACCTTTGAGAAGCTTCAAAGCAAACTTGTGGAGGAACAGTAATAGAGCATTATTGTAAGCGGTTTCTAAACATTCTCTGGTATCCGTTTATTTTCGTGGTTATTTTTAGCCAGTAGGTATTTGTGCAAGTTTGTGCAAGAATGTTTAGTACATTCTTTATTATTTAAATTGAAGTCATATTTTGGACCTCACTTTGGAAGCTTAATTAAACCTGTGTCAGTGTTCTAAAACACTTGAAGCTCACTTTGAGCATTTAGCTTTATTCTAGAAAAATATACCTACATTAGGTCGATAATAAATAAAACCGGACCCAATATTCCCCTTGTGGCACACTGGATCTTTATTAATGAAACCACTAACAAAAATTAGTTTGCCAAAAATGTTACAGCGCTGTGTAAAGTGGTTGTAAATTATGCATTCGTTACTATGCGAGGTAAAGTCCCATATCTCCGCCCTGACCAAACATTTACATGATGTAGAACATGATAAATATTTCATGTTTTATTCAGACGCTTTCGGTTTTCCTAACAGCGGCTGTATATTGATGCTGCGACCCTTCCGATTTATTTTACTAAGTTTCCAGTTATATTGTATTCTGTCGGTACTATAACGAAGTCTATAACCATATTTAAAATACTTATAATTTCCCGATACATACAGTTATAATAACATTTTACTTATCTTCTATTTTCTTAATTTCAGTTGTAACACTATCTTTTACTTGAAGCTCTTTACGCATTTTAAATTAAACTTCTTTTTAAGGCATTTTTTACTACCAACGAATTCGAATTGAAGCACGAGTAAAAGCTTAAAGAGAAATCGATTAAGTAACCTATCTCTTTTCTGATAAGTTCTATCGTACCTTATCCTTCAGTCTGTTACATTTATCTTGACATGAATAGACTCTGCGCTATATTATGGTTCTATTTCGTAGGCTTATGCTCATGAGATAGCCTGTCCCTGTAAATCTGCCTTATCTTGATTAACATTCGTGATATGATCATAAAAGTAGAATATGTGATGTTAAAGCGACGTTCAAACTACGTAAACTGTTTTTGTCGACCAATTCACAGGATCATCCTTTTGTTTTACATAGTAGATTATTTTGGCGATAACTGTAAATAATATCACCACTATATAATTTGCTCTGTATTGTAGTGTAAAAATAAATAAAATATATTTTTTAATTAAACCATAATAACCATGGTACCATGGTAATGGTAACCATGGTTTATACAAAAATATTAAGGTCGCAGGGCACAAAATAGGGTTACAAGAGAAACTAAGCAGGCTGCTTTACATTTAAGAACGGATATCTATCATCAGCTAAAAATATTTGCCCCTTATGTTCCCCGGTATAATTAAACGGAATCAATCACTTACAATCGTCCAGCTAGGTTCTGACATCTTCGATACGTGAATATGTAAAGATACCCTTTCTCAGTAATCTTTAAAATGTTATCTTGATGGGCACTTACTGAAGTTGGGTTACACAGTATCAAAACGACGTGTGAGATCCATACAAGAACCGAGAATGTATCCAGTGAGGCCGATAAAGAAATAGATTGCATGTGCCATGTTCCTGAAGACCCTTCGAAAAATAGCTACGAGCGTATGAAAAATATCCACTTAGGTACATTCTTATCCGGAGAAGGCTTTCACATTTGTAGGGTACCGTATTACTATACCAAATATCTGTATTCTATGTGATCCGGAATTCATCCGTAAAGTTCTCAATGAAGTGTGAAGTCTGTGGGTTTTTGTCAATTTGTGAGACGAGCCCAGCAGTGGGACAGCTTTAGTTTGTAATGATGAAGATGATGAAACTTGTAAGACATTTCATAACGCGCTTTAAAATAGTTTATGCAATGGAACAAATCTACTTAACAACATACAATTGGTAAGAAAACTGAAAATTGTATCTTATTAATAATACGGAACAATATCTAAGGCTTCTGATTCCGACTGAACCGATTTTTTGTAGATATTCATTCATACGAACTATTTGGACTTTTTCTTCACGAAATGCCTCTACAGATAACAGCGTCCATTCTTTGCCGACTTGAGGATTATATATCGCCTTGTCGTTGCCAGAAACAACCTAATTATGTACTTGAATAATATTTATTTTTTCAATATTCAGGAAATATTGTAATATCATCTTTTTTCCCCGTAAGAGTATCCCACTTTCCTCAAGTACTATTTGATAGTAAAATGATTATTATTTTATTTTTATACCTATTGCGTCATTGTTCTCGTTATGATGTTCATTGAGTTCATACAGTGAGACGTAGATATATTATCAATATAGGTAATTATTTATAAAGTTAATTTCGTAAGCACTCAACTTTGATGCTTATGATAATGAACTTTGTATATGGATAATAAACATTGACACAATGATATTGCCTGTCACCTACATATAATATTGTCGATAGATTTACAATGGCATTTGTTTTTAAAGACATTGGATGACACCCGAGGTTAGGTTTCTTTCCGGCGGCGCTTCCTGTAGAGATGACAGGTCCATTAAGCCCTGACGTTTGAGGGTTATATTTCAGCCTATCTGCCAGACAGTCTAATTAGTTTAATAACTCCTCCAATATTTAAAAAAACATAACATTGTACATTCGAAAACATTTTTTGCAGCTTTATGTGACATGAATTTTTTTTTTATAATTTACTTCTTTTTAATTTTTTGTTTCATATTAAGACCAAAACTTTATGAAACATATTTTTTAAAGCATAACACGATTACACTACCATTACCGTCATAGATTAAGAAGTTAGTAGCTAATCCTACGATGCCGTATGTCTTAGCAGACCAATGCCGTTATAAATATCAACGGCCTTAATTTAAAACTTCTCAGACACAGAGAATTTACAACTTCATTAGGACGTCTTAAAACAACATCTCGTACAATGAAAAGGGAAAAGCGTACCTCCACTTACTAGACTATAAGCATAGGTACTAGGTAGCTGGGCTGCGGCAGGCGAAATATTTAAGGAATTCGTGGTTGCGTATGAACGCGGGTTCCGATACGTTATAATGTTCGTGTGGCTGCCGCAGGCTGGCTGCCTAGTGCACGCATAGCCTAACATGAAGCGGTTAGGCTTACTTGTCTAAAGCAGACGCAAGTTGGATACTGAAATTCTTTGGAACACAGTGACAACTAAGTCTTCATAACTTTATTAAATTCAATATGCCTGTATTGATGAATCAATTTACTATAAAGGAATTGTGTTAAAACAAATACAGTTAGTGCAGTTTACTTGTAATTTTGACCCTATCAACAAAATTCCGAACCCTAATTGCATTGACTACATAAAACCATTGCTTTAAATAAATAAACCCAGCATTGAACGCAAACAGTTAAGTTATATTAATAAATAAACATTATAACGTTATGATATCAGTAGGAAATATTTTTCACGTCCCTAACACAACTCCACGCACAATATTAATTGCTTCACTACAATCTAACAGGCAGTTTCCGTCCCATCCGATACTATTGTCTCATCCATAGAGATTCTCATACGATAACTGGATATGTCGTTGCAGTAAATTGCTCTAGTAATTAACGTATATGAACGACATGTCAAGATTGAGATAGAGGAAGGATAGGATTTGGATTTACGGTGTATCTGATCATAGTGTGTTCGAATTCTTAATCAATTGACTAATTATGTCTATGAAATGCACTGACGGGATAATCTGTTCCTTACTAATAATAAAACTAACGAAGTTAATTATTGGAAATTTCAGAGGGATTAATTTAAGCTTTGTTTAGAGATCGAAATAGATTTTTTTAATTATTGTCAGTTTTTTTGGGTTTTACGCAATAACCTCTAGATCAATATAGGATAGGATACATTTTTAAAAGATCGCTGATTTTACCCCAGAAATCGCTACCTATTCCCACTGGAGACTCTGAAACTACTGGACCAATGAAGATAAAGATGTAGCTGAGCACGATTGTAGCTTATATGACAGAGTTTGATCTGAAGTACTTTTAAAAGAAAAAGTGGTATACTGAAGCGAAACGGAGGCAGGAATCATCATAAATAAGTAGGTATTCTAAGTACCTATCCCAGTATAGTCGTAACAGCTGTACAACCAATATATATTGAAATATACGTCATCCTGACGGAAATCAGTGTGGAAATTAGTTAATTTTACTCAATAATTTTTGTAATAATAACATCATTAGTTAATGACAGAAACTATAAGGTGTACTGGTTTATTTTTTAACATATTTTCGTGTCCGTATTCATTTTCTTCTATAGAAAACAATAATTTTTTCTTTCCACCATAAAGCCGAGCTTCATTAACCTACCTAATTCTCACACAAATTCCAGTATCCGTTCCTCACTCCCTTCCTGTTTAAAACTCCATATTCATTGAACTTAATTCATTTCCTCGAATGCTTCAGTAAACAAATAGTTTTTCTTCTTGGAATTGTTTGAACCGGAACTTCTTTGCGCGGTTTCTACAGAAAGATACATTGTTCCCATTAATATGTATAGAGTACAGAGAAAGGTGTTTTTCCTTGGTCAGTGTAATTACAAATATAAATTCAAGGAGTTTTTGCAATGGAATTGTGTTTAAGAAGAATTATGTTTTAATTTGTGCTTTTAGTTAAGGTAATTAATTTACTTCTTCTTGTTCTTGGTGATTTAAGTTTATTGTTTTTATTATCCCTCGTATTCTTTCATTAACTTGATCTTTTAAATTGACTACAAGAACAGCAGCTTAAGTTTCAACTTAGTTCTTTGTATTGTTTAACAATACATAGATATTATTATTATTTACTTATTTTACATTACACACACAATCATTCAATTACTCAGTCACAATCTTTTATAAAGAGAATTGTATAAAATATGTCTTATGATTTCACTAAGCATGCAGTGTAAATCGACTCAAAAAAATCAAAGCTAAGTGACTTCCTTGAAATTCCTTACGCATATTTAAAAAACAACACTCTTTTATTAACAGTCTAATTATCATTCCAACATAAAAAATCGTTAATGAGAATTGAAAGCCATGGATGAATAATTCAAAACTAATTACTCCGGATTTTTTATGGAAATTCATTAAATCACCTTTAGATGTTGACACGTGTTCAGAGTCAGAAAGTGGAACATTTTCCTCTTAATTTGTTCCAGTAAGTGCTACGTCTCACCATCGAATATTTGCGATAATCGATATTAATTCAACTTCACAATTCAGTTTTATAAACTAAGTAAAAGCGTTTATTAAATAAAGACATAAAGCAGGTTTAAATTATTTAATTATTAAATTAAGTTAATTGTTGTTTGTGTTAGTCGATTTTGGCTACGTAATTTTTATAGTACACAGTATTAAGATTCCCAACATTACTTTTGCTTGTATTTGTTGCCAGTTGTTTTATATCTTATCTTTTACACTTTCCCATGATTGATGCTTCTATTTTTTTTCTAACTCTTCAGATACTGTTACTATTACTTAATGTTTTACAACATTCTGTCTAATTTTTCTTTTTCTTCGTCAGCTAGTAACATTAAGACCACTGACACTCCGTCTACAACACACTCCACCATGCTGCTTCAGTGAGGAATATTCGTGTAATTTTATAATCAAACGTATAAAATTCCAAATCTATCTTTATCTATTCACGGTAAGACGTAAGGCTCTTTTTCCTTTAACAGTTTTTTCCCGTGGTAACCAAATTATTTGAGGAAATTATACGAGTTTTAATTCGACGTTTATACCATCGAGGGAAATGTCCTGAATACGGCGGTAATGGTTCTAGGTGTGCGCTTTTTAGAGAAATTGTCGATAATGTAGGCCTTCAAAGTTTCTGCTTTTTGAAAATCGTCCTGTCATTATTATTTAAATTGTAATTTTGTCAGCGGTTTTATTAAGCGGGATTGCGGTGTTACTTAATTTAATATACGCAATGTACGTAAGTGTTTTATTACACGTAAAGACCAACGTATTATGTGACTTCAATTAAAGACTAAAAATGCTAATTTATTATCCTCGATGATCCAATAGTTACAAATAGTTAAAATTTATAATTATCGCTTTGTATAGTAGAAAGAAATAATACTTTTCTTGTCGCTTATGCGCGCAATATAGATAATTATACTTTGTACCTACAATCACATTATTATTTCTGTGAAAAAGAAAAATTGAATATTACTAAGATCACCAACAATTTGATGGCTATGAATGACATAATAGAGCATAGATAGAAATTCATGTGTATCATTTATTGGTGGACCATAAATAACAAAATTTTGATGAAAACCGAACTTTTAACGCATAATGCGTATAAATCAAATCATAATTATATAAACAGGTCACCCGTTTAGTGTGTTAATCCTTCCAGTAATGAGAACTTTCCTGTACTACCTCACCTACTATCGAGGTTAATTAAAATTATTAATTAATTTTCTGAAACCAGAACCAAGGATTGAAATAACATACGACTTTTTAGCTTTTTATTATACGTATACTGCATAGTATTAGCTTAACATATTTATGGATAACTGTGACTTAGTGTTTTAGTCTGAAAAATTCCCGACTGCGTAAGACTTATTTTTAAGCGGTGGATCGAGTAATAAAAAATAATAATATAGCCAACGTCACTCACGCCATAGCAAAGAATTAAATGATACCTACCTCATCATGTTGACATCCTTCGATTCATTGAGGCTGTTGAGCGCGCTAGAAAAACATACATACATACATACAATATGTTTAAAAAAAATTCTTTCCTTCTGGAGTAGTTGGATAAAACGAAATGACCATAGCTTAGGCCGTAAACAAATTTGTATGCCTACTTACGCCAATCTCTAAAATTTCTTAAACCCTCAGCAGAGCTAACCGTATACTTAAGGTATATAACCCCAGTATTTTTGACCAACGAAACGAAGTATTTACTAAAGAACGTTGAAAAACCGTTGAAATTTTCTCATTCCACAAAAACATCCCAGGTAAGGACAGAATCTAGGTCAGACGAACGTTTTAAGGCTTTTACTTTAGGAAGTTTCCTCGGCCTTTTTCCCGTTAAGTTCTTAAGTGCTGTAAAGAGAAACTTATTACGGTATGTGAAAATCCTTATTTAAGAGATCTTTGCATTTGCAATCTACGGAAAATTAAACTTTGGTGTCCCTGGAAAGATATCAAAAATTCTCACAAAAAAATTTTTTTCTATAATAAATTTCTGTGTTCTGGGTGACACACAAAAGTGACTTACAAACATTAATGATCCGTGAATAAACATAGATTTGTCGAAATATAATAATATTCGACCTATTCGGAAGTTAAAGTACATAATACTAAATTTGAGCAATTGTAGACTCGTTTTTCTCCATGGCTTGCAAATTTCAATGTCAACTATCTGTCATTGTAGCCATTCATCTGACGTGTGTGTCACTTCAGTAAATCAAACGTAGTTTAATAGTGTGGGTTTTGATTTATTGTCTAAATTAAATGTATTTATAACAAACATTGTACATAAAATTTAGCTTTTTCGCTTCTCCAATAAACAATTCAAACTTCTACTTGCCTGCATTATCCTTGCAAATGGTAAATATTATAATACCCTGCATCGTATGAATATAAAGATATCATATAGATATAAATATAAATCGTATGAAGATAAGATCTATATTGAACATTAACTTGGATATAAAAATAAGTATTTGAATAAAAACCAAACTAGAAAGTAAAATTTTATAAAACCAGTGCGTTGGTTGAGATAGCGCATATATTTGTTGGGAAAAGTGTCACACATTTCGACAGTAGAACGGCTCGGTGGATTCGAACGCTAACGAATTGTACTTGTGCCGTGGGCGATTTGAATGGAACTTGACATTAGGTATTTTTTGTAGATACCTATCACCTATCTGATATAGATTGAATCCCAAACATATCTAAAGAGTCTTCAAATTAGTCCATCTAGAGGTAAATGCACAATTCTCATGTTCAATCACAATCGTTAAATTACATAAAGAATGGGTTTAGGGAACAATGTCTGTTTATACTTACCTCTCTCTTAAATACTGAATTTAAACCAATGTGTGAAAGAGAGGCAAAGATGACAATTTTGTGTCCCAATTTTAATGCGATGTAGTAACACGTTACCTAATCATAAGGAGGCAATACTATCCACAACTCAAAACTAAAGGGAAATTATTAATCCTAACTAAAAACTCAATTAGCCACATACTCACATACATATAAGTACATGGGTACCCGCGTATATATTTTATATCAGTATACCGATATCGCTGAGCATCCGAAAATTTAAGTAATTACCATAACGATCGCCGTTTTAACCTTTAACCGTCCTACTTAACCAAAGGAAACCTGTAATTGGTTGACAACGATGACAACAAACCAAACGCATCGGTTAACATCTTCAAGTGATCATTATATGCTTCATCCGACCGTATCGTAATTGTTGATATCCGTAAATTACAACAAAGGGAAGTCGCTTACTCTGATAAAAGAGCTTAAAGATATACCTATACTATCTATCTATCATAATAATAAAATACTAGGTGTGTTTTACATTGTCGCACTGAACTCCTGATCGGCTGGACTGGTTTAGATACAATTTTTGTGATATATTTTAGAAGGAGCGAGTATGATTTAGGATCACAGTTGGACCTGATATGTAGGGTTACTGTCGAAATACTTGAAGGAACTTGCCGACCTATTACAGCTATTCAAACACCGTCATAGCAAAAGCTATGATTTACTAAAGATACATGTAAATTGAAGGTTGAATGTAGTACCTTTGTGGATAACTAATAGTTCAACCAAACTATAGGAGATAAAGTATGTCACGGAACAAGGTCTGCCCGGTCTTCTATTAGTAATTAATTGTATTAACGGACTATGAAAATCAATGACATTTCAAAGTGGCAACCATATACAATTTACCATGTAATAAGCGAATAGAAATCCTTGTGCATTCAAATTCAGAACTGTACATTGCAAAGTTTCCCTGTCATAGTTGAATCGTAGCAATCATTCACTGTACATTAAACAGAGTCTGGGACAAACGTTGCATGTTGGAAGACATCAAACTTTGTCACGAAGACGTTTCGCTATGTGGAAGTTGTATGCGGAGTTGCTTCTTCGCGAATAGGTCGCATATGCTATGACATGTGTCTAGGTATATTTGCCGAATTGCATGGAAGCTTCTCAACAAACGAAGTTATTTTACTGCGTGTTTACCATAAACATAGGTACTAATGACATGCTTACTGTATAAATGTATTATCATCCAAATGAAAATAATATGCAAAATTTTACAATATAGGATAATAGGAAATGTTTTTTTTTTTAATTTTAAACTCATCTTTAATAATAACGTAGGAAAGTCCGAAATTTAAAATATGGCATGATCAAATTTTCCTTAAGGACAGCAGGTTATAACAATAGTCAAAAATCGGGCTACAACTAAATAATAGTACTTAACAGGTTTTCAAAAGTGACAACTGCCGTAACTAGCGTAACATTCCAAGTAACGTAACGTTTGTAACGATGACCATTTCAAGTACATTCATCACGTTACGTAGTCATCAAGTTGGACATGTGAATAAGGTTATCCTGTAACCCATTTGGCTAGTCAGCGCTATTGTGTCACTCATGATTAATTGTGACAGTTTTACACAATAGAGGAGTGACTTAACTACGTCATTTTATGCTTTGTAGTGATGAATATGAAACTTAAGTGCTTTAAAATGAAATTGACGTAGGACTAGGACAACGGGCCACATGATTTGCAGGACATTTTGGCTGTTATTATAAAAAATGTTGAAGAATATCTTGATATTATTAAACAAAGAAATAACCGGTTAGTAATAAATTTTTTGCATGTTTTGTCACGGCTGCCTTCTTTATTAAGATACTACATTCGAGTATCGATGTCACATAAAAATTGGACTCATCGAAATAAAGCTACTCATGAAAAATTTGTTTGATAGTAAATAAGCGGAAAAAAATGTTCTATGGCATTCTGACTAAAAGTTATATTTGAAATAGTACCCAATTAGTAGAATAAATTCAGTTATTGGTTGAACTATAGCTAATTCTAATCACCTGTATTCAAAACATGAGTATGTACTTGATAAACAAGAAACTCGATTTTTTTAATTTTGGGAGTAGCTAAAAAAAAATCTTGACAATCGAGATAAATTCAATGACAGCTCACATTTTGAAATTAGATTCCATAATTTATAAACGCTCGTAAAACATTCCTTCCTTCTGGTGTACGCGAGCAAAACGAAAGAGGTTGCTACTAATTAGTAAAGCAGAAGAACAAAGAATAATCACTGTTCATTAATAACGACAACTGATATTAATAACTGTAACATGTAGTGGACTAAGCAAAAACGTTGTAGCATCCAATTACGTAGAAGACGTACATATAATACATCAGTGTTGACATGAGAAAGTACTTGGACGATAAAAAACGGACATGAAAGAGGGTATGGGTAAGAAGAAAAATATCAAGCTGTCAGCAACTCCGTCCC
>LGAG01000159.1:43732-89611 GCA_001278395.1 Lerema accius
ATCTTTAAAAATTGCGTTACGTTATATTTAAACGATCCCTATACAAATAAATAAAATTCGAGTATCTTTTTGTAATAATTATTAAAATAACCGCTTTAGAATCAATGCATCATTTACAATTCTTGTCTCTCTATCTGTTTGTTCCGACTTATCTATGGAACGACTGCACCGCTTTTAATGGGACTTTCACTGGCAGATAGCTGATGTAAAAGGAGTAACTTAGGCAACTTTTTTTACTTTTGTTTCGGCATAGGTTTCCCGAACCGAGAGCCGGTAAATTTGTAATAAAAAGACGCAAATATATTAATTATAAGCCCTCTTAGAGCAAAGATTAATTATGAAATCGATCCAATTGGGCCTTGGGCTTGTCTACGAAACGGATAATTACATAAGTATTTTAATATGAAATATTTTTACTTCATTTTACGTCAAAGATGCCTACTCCGAATGTAAGTAACAAATTACGTGAGCATTTATAAAGCAGATAAAAATATTCAGATGAATTCTGTATATACTCTTGGGAAAACGCCCGTGAAAGTTAAACATGTTCTTACTGTTACGAATAAAAAGGTTTTATTAAATACATACCTAGACATTATTATCAATTAAGGTTTTATTGTGTTAAGGTTATGGAAAAAATAAATTACAAAGACAAGAAAATATTTTTATTACGCGTGTTATTTAGTAATACGTTGAAAATATTTTAAAATCCAGGAGTACGTCACAGAAGAAATAGATTTGTTTTCATGGGATGAAAGAAGCGAAGCGAAGTCAGGTCATTTGTGTTTTAGTGCCAAGATCCAATTAAAACATAAACATTTCTGCCAGTTTTAGTATAAAATGAAAATATCACGAGCAAAGTGAATTACTCAATCGCGGGCAAAGTGAAAAATTCATTTCCCGATAAATTGGATTGTGTGGTCGTGAACGCACATCGGAATTTCCCTTCGTGAACAGGATTTCGAATAGATAATGTTCATTGATAGCAAGCGTTCAAGGGAGTGTTTCAACCTGATATGACATGAAAGCATGGCAAGGTATTCCTTACGCTTTACTGCCTACGTGTACATGTACGTACACCTAGTGTTAATACTTATGTGCTGAATGATGTGATTAATTCCGCTTATAGGAGTTTTAGTATAAAGCAAGGGTTCTAGAAACCATAAATCTATACAAGTATATTAACTGCCATTGTTACACCTATTAAGCATTTTCACTTATGATTGCTCTAAGGCTGAAACAAGGTGTAAAGTGATGTAAAAAATGAACAAGTTAAAAGAGTGTTTAATAAGAGATTCAAAATGACATTCCGACAGTTCAGTTTCAATAGTAAAGAGTACAAAAGGTTCATTACAATAAAAAGAGTAGACCGCACACCTGATAGTTACAATAATGACGCAGGAGCCGTAGACCCTATAAATACAAAGACATTATCAATACTTAGTTCAGACAAAGAAAAATAGTTAGTTCAGGTGCTCAAATACTTATCAAAGGAATTTATGTTAGAGATAAAAATAAGAGCTTAACGCTATGTAACGTCGATTCAAAGTATTACTTTAAAAGTTAAAATAATATTAATCGCCAAGTCTTTTTTAAGTCTTAGGAACTAAAACCTCACTTAAAGAAAGTCTAATCTTAAACTACAAAATTATTACTTCTATGGAACCAAATATTTTCAAGTGACAAATATTATGTTCCGAATTTTATGAAAATAGACAATAAAGTAATATTTATTAAATAAATAGAAAAAACTAATTAAATACTACTATTTTTAGCGGCTCGAGACCGAAAAAAATTATATATATACAAATATTGAATCACTCCCATAATGGAGACAAATCCAATTAGGTACATCTCGTACGTTGAAATGTGTAAAGCCGTTTTGCCAACGCATGTCAAAAAAATGCAACATGACGTGGACATAAAGTGAACATACATACATACTTACATACGTTTTAAAAATATCCTCTCGTCGCATTTGGATAAAAATTAGAAGCGATTTTCCCAATAACTGAAAAAATTGAGAGTCAAACCTGAGTTAAATTTTCCGATAAATTGGATGGCGTTGTCCTTTGGATGTATGTTGAAAATTCGGTCACGTGTCCTCTAGTAAATAGAATGTTCACGGATAGAAGAACTGAAGCGTTTTGAAATTGATAACGCTTGACGAATCGTTCTCTGAATGCACCTATGTTGAAGTAATGTTCCCAATAGCTATAGATGAAATTTTAAACTAAAAAAAATTGTTACTAATGTTGCAGGTCATTATGCAGATAAATAATAAAATCACAGAGAACTTTTACTTCTTCTTTTAGAATATAGTAAACATAAATTTAGTTTCAAAAAAATTGCGTATAATTGAAAATAACAGTTTTCAATAATATTTATTTTTATACACGAGATGGGACAGACGTTAAAACAGGTTAAACATAACAGGTAAAAAAAGGTTACAGGTGGATAGTTTTCAGCCTGGTTTTTATAACATTTCATTCGAAAATGTATCGTTTAAAAGTAACATTTGATTTTCAACGTATTTTACACTATCAGAATTACCAAAATTCATGGAGGTTAGATATTGATTGCCGAAAATCACAAACATAGACACAAGACCTCTTTGAATCTGTTCCAAATTGTGACGACAACGAATTAATAGGGCTCCATACCTCTAGTTTTCCGCGTCCAATTTGGACTTCGTTGCTAGCTCGTAAATTACGGCCATGCATAAATTTTGCAGCCGCATTTTCAAATTATTTTCGAATAGTTAAAATACCTCAACGAGTTCCTGCTTTGAGTACTAATGGGAAAGTTAACGAGAAGTTATTTCGCCATGTCATCATTTAAGTTACTAAAGATTGAATTTTCATGAATTTAAACTTAATTGCAAACCATTAAAACTTAATATTCGTTGTGTTACTGATGTCCACAGACAAAGCTGAAATTTTACCATCAGGGTATTTAGTGATATTCCTTAGAGCTAAGTTATTACGAGCATAACCTTGCGGTGCTATTTCGTATTGAAATGCCAAAGCAACAACGCGACTGTATTACCATGATATTATGACCCTATTCTGTGTGTATTTTCTACTGAAATTTCAGAAGCAATAAAATCCAAATCGCCCTTCGTTAGCCCTTTAAAAGTTTCATTGTTTTATTGTTCGTTCCGTTGTCAAATGTTTAAAAAAAAAATAATAAAAGGTTTTTGGAAATGTCGCTCCGAAAAGGTACTTAACTAAATTAGGCAATAGATATTGTATCAGTACATAATAGTAATTTTAACCAAAACAGAGATGTATCTTGGCGTATACAGCTTGATAAATAAATAGGAGATAGCGGAATGTACGCGACGACATAAATATTTCCCAAAATATCTAACAAAAATCACCGCTGTCGTACTTCTACCGTATTCAATAAATCACAAATCCACAGACCATAAAAATACCTATTATCAGTAACATTACGTAAGATTACCAATAATAGGTTATATCAAGGAGAAGATTATCTGATAAATTTCATTACCGATATTGGTACGACAAATCTTTTGCTCAAAGATCGAGATTTACATTCCATAGCAGAAATTTATGTCCCTTTTCCTCATTTCTGTTATTACCAGAATTCATATAATTCAGCGACTGTGAGTTATGCGGTTCGATAAAATTTTCAATTTATTGGTACGTTATAAAATATTCCTTTAACTTTCAGCTGTAATTCTAGTGATTGTTGGATTTGAGTTGTCCTTATATTAAACCAGTTTGACAAGACGAACGAAACAATAATATTGTATGTATGTAAAATTTGTATATATTATTAATCTACTAGCTTTCCTTTCATAAATAAATAAATAAACAAACAGGGTGAGTTAAATAAAACCTATTAAAAAGGCATCATGATATCCAATAAAATTCCCAGTCACATTTCGTTTGTTAATTTCTCACAAGGGCAGTAAAATATATAAAGCAATCACCAATATTGGTATCTATTAAAAGATTACATTCTGCTCTGTCAACGTCATATTTCAATATTATATTAATCCCCATATTCAAAATACAATCCAAAAGGCATCGAATTTAAAATACATAAACGCAGAGGAAGTAATGAGACAAAGCAAATTTTAGGTCTTAATTAATTTATCACGTTAGTATTATTATGTACGTTTAGGATTATAAGTTACCGACAAAAACATAAATTAAACAATAGCATTTAGAATTGCTTAGAATATGAAAACATTATGATAAAATCGTCTAACGAAACATTAAAGTCAATTTCGCTTAGAACGCATCATGTGAAACAGACCACTTAAAACATTTTATGTCTGTTATTCGTTTAAGACTTATCCCGTTTACGATAGCTTGCTTTAATAGCATTGTTATGACTGCTATATAAAACGATGAGAAATGACCTCTATGAACTAAAATTAAGACTATCTAAAAGTTTTATTCAAAAAATTATGTTAAAAAAATTAATTTCGTTACATGTGAAATTCACGTCGCTTTTCAAGTAGCTAGTTAAAAGAAAAAGATTTTTTTGTTCCCCTTTGTAGCTTTAGTGCTTGCAACTAAAGTCCATCTTCAAATACTTTAAACAACAAAAGGCTACATCAAAGATCTGTGGGGATGACCCGAATAGAGAAGCCAAGAGTTGAAATAAAAGCTGAAACCGCCATTACGTCACTTAAATCTTATTTTGCCAGAGCATTGATAGTTGAAGTAACAAATATTTTATGTGGCCATAATACTGCAAAGTGCCAAGTACAAAATAAATAGTCTTATGGGTAAACATTAAGTGTTTATTGAATATGAAATGAATAAAAGCAAAAGACAAAAGGATAAAACTCAAAAGGATATTTTGCTATGCTCATATTTACTAAAGACACATTTTGTGATCATAAGCGGAGATTATGACATTCATGTATACAAAGAAAGAAAAAGTGTCATATAAATTCTCTTTCCTTTATTCGTTTTCGTACGTATTATATTCTTATACAAAGTTTTTTCAACGCTTATGGACTGGACTTAATACAAAATCAGTTCAGCACAAAAATCAGTTTTTAAAAAGTTGTCTAATATGATGCGCATAATTATATACAAAAAGTATACGAAATTTGTATCTATATGTTAAAAATCTAGTCTTCTAGAACAGCCTCGAAGAATGTATAGAATTGAAATAGAAGAACTTATAGAAATGGAAGTAGTAATAAACACACGTGAGTTTAATAGCTCTTATTTCCTTCTATGAATATCTTGGCTCCCGAGGGTAGAGGCGGGGCACACATGACTCGTAGTAAAATACTGCTTTACGATGCTTTAGGAGTATAAGATGTGATATATGTGCTCATAAAATTATGTATGAACAATGGTACGATGATAGCTGTTAGAATAATGTGAAGACTTAGCAGAAAATCGTGCGATCAAACTACACAAATTGTGCTTAGAGAAAATAAAGGACAAAGAATAATACTGCTTGAACGTTGGCAACTAAGGGATTGAGTATTATACGTTAAAATGATAATTTAAGACCAAAATTACTTAGTTGACAACTTAGTACATACATTGAAAATATCGATAAGGAATGCATTAGAAGAAGTATTGGTTAAACCTTAATATTAATAGGAATTAATAATTCGTTCTTTCAGAGATAGTACAGGCACTTCAGATTTTACATTTGACGTAGCTAAAGTTTAAATAGAGAAGAAGTACAGACAGCTAAATTGTATGCATAATACGTGTTATAATAAATATACGATGAATTTAAAAACACTACTCTAGTTGATACTCATATAAGTTAACCATGCACTACTGAGGGGAGTCCTCGATAATAGACAGTTGACGTTGACATCTCCAGCCAGGTAAATCGAACGAAGATATATTGTGCTAGGATCGAATTTTATCGCCAAGTAGAATATATACTACAACAGGTATTATGTTATTAACTTTAATTAAAGTTTCAATGATTTTTCAAGTGCGTTATTATTTAACCGTAAATTATTCAGAGAAGCGCTAGCGTAGTTAATTTTACTTTAGTAATAGACGGAAGAGAAGTTTGTGATGGCTTAGTTATAAAAGCGCTGGAAGACCTGAGGGACTTGATAATATTATAGAAATTTCAAAGCGTTATTATGAATATTAATAATGTTTATTAAGGTTTTGATCTTGCTCATAATGTTTAAGATTAAACTATCAACTATATATTATTTATTATTCAACAATATTCCTGAATAATAACAGTTAACACTTCAACTTCCTTTGTAATCTTAAAGCGTAGATTTAAAATTTAAATTTTAAAGCTTAGATTTCTGTCCCGTTATATTAGATAAATATACGTTGAATAAAGTTACTTTAAACAAACGCTGTAAGACGGAATAATAAAAATAACATTGTAAGTGAAACAAAGCTAAAATATTAACTTCTAAAGATAAATAAGGAATAAAAAGAACACAAGATGCAAAAATATTCTCAAAAGAAGACAAAAGCAAACGAGTAAATAAAAGTGGATAAAAGAGCAGAAAAGACAACAGTCTTTTATTGTCTAAGCTAAAGGCCTATGTTCTATAAACCAACATTTGGAGCATGACCCACTCAGTCCTAGTAGTTCTCGGTACTCGGTTGTAAAAATTATGCAACAAAAAATGGCAGGTGCACAAGGCTGTCCAATTTTATCTTGTCAACAAAATTCGTGATGAGTAGCCTCAAATTCTTTAAAATGGCCTTAAATTAAAGAGACTTGAAAATGAAAGAGTAGCAGACGAAAATTAATGTACGGTTTTAAGCCTGATTTTAACTAAAATCTACGACGGTCGTTAGCAAATGTTGGTAGGAGACGTTTATGTGTTGTTTTTAGCCAACTGCGCCAATTTTGAGCGTTTGTATGTGTGTTCGTTTGTCTTTGGATTCGGATCTTTATTTTGAGAGTGCTATAGGTTATAATTTTTTGTAACGTCACCACGGGCCGCAAACAAAATTTTTTGCAGTTGGGGTTATGGGTAAGTTTGGTTGTTGAATTTGGAAGCATTATTTAATACAGACCTAGCAGTGAGTAAACTCTAAATTTTCTCTTAAAATTAAGGTTAATCCTAAGATAATGGAGTTCAAGTGTAAAGGACCATTTGTAAATACAGAGATTTTAATGAACACCTGTTAGTTTCTGTTGCAAATAATGTACTGTGATGATGTATTTCTTTATCATCTATACTATAATAAAAAAGTAAAATAAATTTGTCTGTACATTGAGTATACTTACCAAAAACTAATCCAGAGTGACTCAAAAACAGTAACTGAGTACGAATCTACAATTTTTAAAATTTTTGTATGTCTGTTTGTCTGTTTCATCCGGCTAATCTCTGAAACGGCTGGACCGATCTTGACGGGACTTTCACTGGCAGACAGCTGATGAGTATCAAGGAGTAACTTAGGCTACTTTTTTTTACTTTCGTTTCGGCGTGGGTTTCCCGAAGCGAAGCGAGGGCGGGTCCACTAGTACTTAATAATTTTGTTGAAAAAGCTTGTAACAGAAATATATCTTAATTTTGATATCGATTAAGTCAAAGTCAACTGTTCCGATATCATACATAGGTTGCCACAAAAAATTATAAAACAATAAAACTACTACGGCCAGTCTCTAACGAAATTTAAAAGAGACCCAGGCTTAAAGGCGGGATTTCAGATAAAACGCAAGTCTTTTGAATAACGGAATTTGATTTCACTCAGCAATTTAGAACCTTTTCTTGCAAATCTGTGTCAGCGTTTTTATTCTAGCTAGCTTTACTTGTAGCTTGTGTTGAGATATATTTTTCGTAATATGTACTTGCAATACGAATACATAACCTGTATAGTGCAATCATTTTATCATGTCAGACCAAACTCATGGGTTCAATTTTTGCAAGGCAAAAATTTTACTGATGAAACTCTCTGTGTTGTCAATTGGACATGTTTATAACATTCAGAAGTCATGCAATCCTTTTGTGGGGTTTTGAGTATAATTATAATGTTTGCATTTAATTTTGTTGTAATGTAATTAATATATGAAGAGAAAAAATCTAGTAATTAAACTACATTTTTGAAATTATATTAACAAGTTACACATTATAAGATAAAAGAGTTTTAATTTTTAGTTTATTTTAATACAACGTCCAGAATCATAAATCGTATTGTCAATACAAAGTCAAATATCATTAATCTTAATTAATTACTGCTAACAACTTTTACTGTCATAAAGGAACACGATTAATATGTTAACGGAAGCCAAGTCGTGGTCATTAATATCAGCGACACAGCTCTTTATTTAAAACTTGACTCTGTTGACGTTATTGACGAAAATAGCAATATAAGACTACATGAGACCGCAGAGCAAAAGACACGAAGAGAGGCGGCATTTTTTAACAGTTAGCTATTTGTTTGGAGATCTAACAGCATTTATTCCAATGATTTCAAATGTAGTCAATGATTTTTATCATTCAACTAGCAATCGCGGGCGGCTCTGCCTGCGTGATTTTGCCGTTTCCGCAATATTTTTTATAGCTGCTCCTCTCCTATTCATCTTAGCATGATGTAATATAGCCTAGTCTTCATCGATAAATGGACTATTTCACACTAAAAGAATTTCTCTAATCGTTCCAGTAGTTTCTGAGATTAGTTACCTAATCGTTACCTAATCAGTTACCTAATCGTCACCTAATTAGTTACCTAATCGTTACCTAATTAGTTACCTAACCTAACCTAATCAGTTACCTATCGTTATCTAATTAGTTACCTAATCGTTACCTAATCAGTTACCCATTCGTTAATCTGTCAATTTGTTTGTAAACAATTGTGAAATTATTATTTTTATGTAAAAGTGTAGTTTGTTCACACGCAGTCCCAGATAAAGCCAGTTAATTATTAAAAAATGGTAGTTTCACTGTTGCCACAAAGTTATCAAAGGCATGCTTCAATTACAGCATGGAACTTTAAAACAGTAACAAAAGTAGAAAAATATTTCTGAATAGAAAAACAATACGGAGAAACACACATACCTCCGCCTTATTACTACATTCCTAGCTACACGGATATCGACGTGTTTCAGACAAGAATGTTGTAGATTCAAGGAATTGCTGTAATTGTATTCTTGTTTAAGTGAGATAAAATTGCATTTATCCACTGCTAAATAAATGTTGTTACTTTATTTATTATAGCTTACTCGGAAACGTATTTATTTATTCTTTAGTACATAGGACGACCGTGTCACCGTGCCAGGTGTATCGATTCCTGGTGTCAATCGTTTAACTATTAGAGTCTGTAATAATAAAAATACCCAATTTTCATAAATTGATATACGACATCACTGGCTGTTTGTATGGTTCCAACTAGTTGCCTAAATCTATTTCCCTCCACCAATTCTTTTTCGGGACCATTTCCGAAATGCTTTCAGGATTTAAAAAGATTCGTTATGATTTGTGGCCGTGGATATTTCTGGTGAACAAAGCAACCTCTTGGCTTGGTAAGCATAAGTCATTATAAGGAGACAGTTTTATATTTGTTTGGACGCAAATAAATGTTATCTACAATAATCTACATAAACATATTATTCAATTGTCATCTCTACAAATATAATATCATGTTTACCTATGTTTCTGTAGAATGAATTTTCAGTATTAGGAGCAGAGGCAATGTTTAAACAAAATTCTTAAAAGTTTTAAAAAATCCAAACGGGTTTCGGTAAGTATTTGTTGTTATTTCTATATCTTATTGGTCTTTATTTAAATGTCTCCTCAAACTCAAAATATGGCATTGTCTGTCTATAGTCTATGAAGTTCTATTTAAATCATCTTCCCGGTTCGAGCTACATAAATTGCCTCACTCAAGCATTGAAGCTCCATAAACACTAATTTTGAAACCACTTTACGTCTCATCTTCTTAAAGTCTATTCACTCAATAAAATACACGCAGTTATACATCACTGCATCGTTAACAGCTCATAGCAATGGAAATATTCACCATCACTCATTTCAGGAGCGCTCCGAGCAAATATAAACACATTAGCGATCTCTTTGATGCCAAAGGTGGCTCTTCTCAGCCGTGAACAAATAAACAATTACTGAAATAATCTTACGTGCTTTCACGAATACCTCCACGACGTTCCTTTTGTCTACTAATTGCTGGTTTGCATTCGTTCGCATACGAACGGGAAGCTTTTGAAGATATTACTTATGAATCTTGAACGGTTCGAATCAAAATTTAAGAATCGTCATACTTTTAATAGAAGACCAAACAGATTCTGATGTTTTGCGTAATTTTTTATCTCTTATAGTGGAGTCTTCAGTTTTCTGCCTCAAGTACCCTTGAACTTTAATTTTCATTTACTTTTAATTAATGCTCACGCCGATGAATAACTTTTAACATTATTATTAGTCTATCCGTTGTGGATAAATAGTTCTCTAGAGTTTTATATATAAATACAATAATAAGCGATCAGTTACTCGTATATCCTCTGTATATTTGTGTCGTCCATAGCACCTACGACACGTGGCTATGAGTGTGTAGCGTTTGTTAATTGATATCTATATTAAACAAAAGACACCTACTTGTTACCTCTTTTCACCTTTGCTTCGTAAAAAATGAAGTTACGAGTATAAAAGAAAAAAATACATTTTCTGGACTCGATTCAGAAAATTCATCATAAAGTTGAACTCTTTCCGCTGAGAGACTTGGAACTTCAAGCAAAAAGGTTTTTTAAATTTAACTAAACGTCGGTTGAATTACTTCGCTCTTTGTGTGAGCGCTTTTTAAACTAAAACACTGTTTCGTTTTAAAATAAATTTATCGACATAAGGTGTTCTATGAAACAATTTATTTTCCTCGATATAGTAATTATGTTGTTGTCTATTAAACATCAAAGCGTTTTAATAACCCTGGTTCATATCAAGGCTTTCTTTTCATTCTTTTTATTTAGTTACAAAATAAAACAGAAACATTCAGTTCTTTTTCTCAAAATCTAAGAAGCTTAGCTCTTCAAATTTGTCTGCAACTACAAAATCCTTTTCAACAAGAACCATGCACAAGAATTTAGTTTTTGATCCAATTTAACTCCAAGCTACATTCATTTTCTGATTTTCTCTGTTCGTTAACCATGCATGAATAATTCAATTAAACAAACGAAAACATATTTTACCAATTTACAACTTCAAACTAACCTGGGTCTTCGTTAATTTATATAGCGTCTTATGCAATTTCTGTGAACTTTGTTCCCTCTAAACTTTAATATAAAAGCGAGTTTAACGCCGTGTAAATAGTTGAGATGACGTGCACTTTAACGTAATCCTGGTGTTGGCAGAATAAAGACCTATTTACTCGAACCAAGTTTGTCGGTAAAATACTACGGAGAATATTCCATCTACTTGCGGAATATTTCTGGAAAGCATGTCGGTGTGTTATTCAGATTTGTTAGAGCCGAATTAGTAGTGCCTACAGGGAAATGTATACCTAAAAAACGTGAAGGGTTCAACATTCAGTATATTTAATTTTATAAGTGTTCAAATATGTATGTGTTAAAACACATTAAATTTTTAAATTTTCATAGTCACAGATATGAAAAGATTTATGAAAAGACACAGCAGATAGTAGTCAGGCGAAGACCTATTCATAAAAAATTGACGTTGACATCTTCCAGTCTGATCAAACGATTCTATCATCAATTGATTGACATTGTTTGTGGTTAAATATAGACCGCATATCGGGTCCTCAGTCTACAATAAAGGGTCCATTCTATGATTTCTGACGACCGTTTCTTAATTTATTTATACTTGATAAGCTAACAGTAAGCTTAAAGCAGCGTCCTGGTTTAATAATCGCGGTAAAAATTAAGAAGAAGCAAAATTTTGTACTACTATTTCTAACTCATCCGACACCAAAAACGCTCCACTTTTCTTTCAATTGCTTCAATTTTGTGTACCGCTTCAAACGCTGAAACTTACGACAACTTCTGACCAAGTAGCGTAATAATGTCGTCTTTTAAAAAATCTCTAGAATTTCTTACCACTTTCTGCAAACCAAAACTAAGACGTTAAATAGGGAATTCAACAGCCTGGTCCCCAGTTATCTATTTAATAAACTTAATGTTTATCGACTCAGACACTATATTAATGGACTTCAAAGTATGAAACTTTTTCTATAGGGACACGACACGACACACCTCTTACTGTGTGGATATGTATGTATGATATTATAATAATTATGTATGTATAAGTGTATAGTTATTTATTATTTACTACATAATAAACTACAACCAAGTATATAGTCTGTGAATAAAATAACCGTATTCTTGTTCGGCATTTTCGAATAAACTTCCTGCATGTAAATAACCCTCAGGTTAGAAGTTTTAAAACCTAAAAGAATATTACCGTTAAGTGCTACTTTGTTCCGGAAGCTTTTCTTGTAGTTTAGAGACTGCATTACTTGCATTTTATCACGATACAGTTACAAACTGTTACTTACTCGTAGTTTGTTATAAGTTTAACTATAATTAAATATTTCTTTACTTTACAAAGTTTAAAAACAATTATATTGTGAAGAAAGATCTCATACACCATGTTAGTTATTGCATGTTAATGAAAATAACTTAAAATATTAATCAAATTTGAAATAATGATTCTCAACCTGACTTGATAAATAATATTCATGACATTAATCATACACATTATTTGAAATAAAAAAAATGTTAGTAGATTGTTGCGTACAAGGGATAACTTTTTTACGGTAATTTATTAATTCTCAATCACCCGTGAAATGTTCCACGTCATTTGTCTGAAATTACCCAATTCCAATTGTTAAGTAGCTTTTGTTAGCGGGTTTCGTGGAATTGTGATGTGGTTGGTACTTGTGGATTTGGTTAATGTCAAAGAGGAAACCGCTTAGCCGACAAAGCTGGTTTTACACCAAAACATGGAAATTCAAAATTCATTTAATACTTCTGAAGCAAATGTTAAACAGATCAGGGTATATACTCCCTAATATTAAAAATTTTGATTGATCGTAGTTTAAATAGTCTATCTACTAATGTATGTTTTTCATTTTATGATGTAGAATCTGTGATTCTCACCATTTAGTGAATAGCACGTTGTTAGGAGACTTGTAGAAGGCTTCGTAACGACTACAAAAACTAAAACTAAATGATTAAAAAAGCAAAAATCCTATTGCAATTTTTTTTTGAGAGATGGATATACCGCAACAAAAAATAAAACAGCCTATGCCAGTCCCACAAAGAAGGCAAAAAGAAGGCAAATCGAATGACAATTAGTGTAAAGAGCGCATCACATTAATAGATACATCTGCTCGAAAAACATAGCATTTCTTCTGACGCAGTCCGGTAATAAGACATGTAATAAGAGTTACCGTAGTTTTACTAGCACAGTAAAATTATACAAAAAATTATATAGTAGTTACTTAGTATTACTTAGTACTTCAAACCACATTTGGAAACAGTAAATTGAATAGCACAGTTAGAAGCAATTTGAACGATGGCATTGATATGAAATTTTTCCACTAAATAAAAGAATCCCTCGCGAACAAATTCCAAATTTTAATATCGACACTGTAGCCGGCCTCCTGTGAACTGAACTCAAAGTCTCTGCTGCTTTTGGCAGTTACTGAAATATGGCTAAAAGAAAAGTTCCCAAAACTAGACACGAGCAAAATTCGTGGAGCTATGAAAATATTTTCTTTTCGACAGTTTTTACGGACTTTTTTTGCTTTTATGAAAGAAATAATTTTAAGGTATAGAGAAAACCTATTCGTAAAAATACCAAACAATCAAGAGTAATGTCAAATTTCAAAAGAACAAAGATGTCTTCAACCGATTTTGGAACGTGGAAAGTTGTTTGAAGTCTGCCCAACCACAATTTTGAAGCGTAGTAATCTATGACCTTACGTTTTCAATATCGGCTGCTACTATAGTATTTGCTATTTAATAAATAAATTTAAGTGATATTATTTTAAGGGATTATGTAAAAAAAGGAATCTTGGGAGTATTCTGTTTTATCAATAATTACTACAAATATCTGTTTTTAGTAATTCTATTTACAATAGTAACTTAATCTACTTACAATCTACTTTTAAACCACCAAAAGTCTGTCCCTTTGGCTTCACAAAATGTGGATTGTTTTAACTGAGGGAAAGTATAATAATATGAGTAAGTGTTCGCGGAATCGCTCAAGTTATCTTGTTCTAATAATTTCTCATATCTTACATGTTATCTTTCCTACGTGTTTCACATTAGTAATTGATACATTAACATTATTTTACCCATTTAAACGTTTTTAATTTAATTTAAGAATATTATGATCGCTGGCATTATGACATAAAAGTGTTGAGAATAATAACAAAAACATCCATCCACTAATGGACTTACATTTCTTGTAGCAATCTCTTATCTAATTACAGATAATTATAACTTGTACGTTACGTAACCAGACGACAACTACGGGGATAGAATTTATAATAAAATAATAATCAAATATTTTTAATTGATTTTTTTCTGCACATATGAAATTGTATTACACAGTATAGAACATTCAAAGGCTGCAAATGATGAACTAGAAATGAATTAAATTATTAAACAATTTATCTACAATATGGAAGATGTTGAAAATAAAATAATATCTTGCGCTTGAAAAATGAATGTTATGAGAATACGTGACATCGTAGACGTGCGAACAAGATACGCTGCAAATAAAAACAAGGACGTTCTTGAATGTCTCCGTGAAGAAGACATTACAATTTTCGTTCTCATAAATGTGTAGGAAAAGTATGTGTGAGCAATAGTACTTACTGGTGGCCTCCACCCCTTAATGACATAACTACTGAGCATTGGTCCCAAGTTATAACTGAGGAGGTTTAAATTAAGAGTATACTCTACCACGGTGTTCCAGTTGATGTTGATGGTTGCGAAAGATGCGTGCTGATGTAATAAGGCCTTCTTATATGTCACTGAAGGTGAGGTAAGATTTCTTTGTTCTCTCGAATCTTCTGTACTTAAATCTCTTCCCCTTAACTCACTTCGACAAGCTTATGTGAAGACGGAGTGATGATGATCAACGTGAACTTGAAAAATAACGCAAATATAACTTTTGAATAAACCAGATATCATGAAACAAAATATTGCAAGCAAGATAGTATCTATTTACAGAGATTTCAAAAAAATTGCCATACTTGGAAAGACAACAAGACTTACTCCCCCTATCAAAACCAAAGTAGTTGATTCGCAACTAAGGTTTAAGGAATCTTGAAATCTTTTCTCCAAACTGTTGAGTTAACCAAACACGGTCCTTTGTGACTGAATAACGAAATTATAATGCACCCAATGAGTTTTGAGCCAGAAACAAACCAAATTAAACTGTAACAGTTTGTTCACGAAATAAAACACATGAAACTGAAGACACGCTCTCGTGTTCAAGATTGAATAAAAACAATGAAATCCTATGAATAATTCCGAGAAGATATAAAAATACTCTCGCTTTATTCTCGAGACTGCACCGTGCAACGTGGTGATGCTAAAGTGGAAACAGAAGCGGGGTAATTTTTAATTTTAATCCAATCAAAATGAACGCCTGAAGTTTTATATTGTATTTGAATCGTTGAATATTAATTCGACTACAATGCTCGATTTAATTTACAAACAGACAAGCAAAATTTTTCTGAAGCAAAAAAGAAACGAAAATTGTAGTGAGTTATTTATTAACAATTTCTTTAATTTTGTCATTATCAGCGACAAACGCAGCGACATAATATCGATGATGACGTCTTGGAATGACTAACTCATTATGGTGGTCGTAATAGTTCGTAAATAGTTTTTATTTGTACCAGTCTACGGATTTTTTTTTTTTTTATTACTTTTAAACAACACATGTAAAGTAATATTAATTCATAATACCACTATTTACGTAATCGAAGCCAAATCTTAAGTGGCAATGTTTATTAGTTAACTTAATTTCGCCAAATCGCAGGACAGATTATAAGTAATTTTTTCATTAGAATCTACATTCATTGAAAAATTTTCAACACGCCATCGTATTCATTAAAAGATCCGACATTTTTTCCAAATATTTTCCAACAAAAACATAAAATTTATGCACAATTTCAATCTTCCGCTCGCCGTAAAAATATTTATTTTGTTGAACAGTTTTCAATTCGGCTGCCAAAAACGGTGATAAATTTTATAAAAAATTATGGATATGAAAATTTTAACGGATTCACTCCTATCAATATTGGCGAACGTAAAACGTCATCCACACATTGTTAATCATGTGAATCCTTTTTATAATCGAGTGCAGCTGAATTCAATTATAAAAGTATAAAATTTTTACTTCAATATTTTTTAATTATAAAGTAAAATCTGTTATAGGTACATGGATTAAAAACAATTAAACATAAGACAAACAAATTTAAAAAATTCGTACTTGTTTGAACAGTGCTGAGATTGTAAGTAATGTAAGTATTAAATATCTACGAGTACACCAGTATTAAATCTTGTGTAATCGCTCTCTTCTACACAAAGGTGTAGCCGCTAAAACAAGAAAACAGTGAGTCGAGACAGCGGGAAATATTGCGAGTTGGACCGAGCAGGTGTGCGCATCAAAAAGATCTCACAAAACGGTGCCGAGTATATTCGTATCATCTCAACAAGGCGCTAAAATTAACCGATTTTCAACTTTAATACGTCTCAATAAGAACTACTTAACACGCAGTAGTAAAGTGAATAAATTGAAATACTTAAGGCATTATAGATTTAAAGGTACGACTACATCTGTTGCATGTCACTATAGCGCGTGAGTTAATCGACTTTATGCCTTGAAAGCTTGGTAATAAAATCTAAATAGTATGTCTTACTGAACTGGAACATCTGTATCGGAATTAAGTTATGGTTATTACCGTATTATTGGTTAGAGAGTAGTGTCGTCTAGTAAGGTGTTTATTTATAAACCTATTTCTCTATTTTGGTATAACTTAACGTGTTGTGAGCATTTAGTATAAGAATAATGTTATAAGGAAGTTATCTCTTTAATATAGTTGGAGTAAATAAAGGTTTCTTTATTTCTTATCTTACTTATTTCTTTCTTATCTTTTCTTTTTTTTCGTGTTGATCTTTATTGGCTTGCATTATTTTCATACTCTCTTTGAAGTTACTAATATCAATGGTTAGTAAATATAAGTGCCATAGGCTCGTCTGCTCGCTTGTTAATTAACTAAAAACAGTTTTTTAAATTTTACAATTGCGATTGTCATATTTATGATCAAAATTCTACTTTATATCTAGTTCTCTAGTTGCTATAAACAGAACGTAGAGGCGTAAAAGTGTATATAAGTACGGTAATTCAGAGACTGGTACGGTAATTCTGAGTACCCAAGTTGAGCTATTTTATAAGTCTGCAACATTCATAAAGTTACAAGTAGGTACATTGCTCTGTGGTTGTAGAATGTTTCCATATTCAATGTGTACCAAACCTCGCACAAGCGCCGAAAATATAATTTTCTTCCTCATTGTAATGCATTAGATTTTACGAGTTATTTCCCAACTTCCACTGACTTTGGATAGGCGATAAACGATAAGCGATAAAATAAGATAGTGTTACTAAATTATCGCTATCAACTATGTCCATCCGTTCTTCTAACAATTAATTACCATCTAGTGAGAAGTGATAAAGTAATTTCTAGTCACGGTTTTAATTACATGTTCGAGTAATTAAAACTTTAACTAACAACGTTTCATATTTTAGCTACTACGTTAACATAATATGTTACCGTAGAATTTCAGTTTATTTAATGTTTAATTGAATATGATATTTTATTTGGCAAAGGACTCGCCTTCAACGGTATTAACGTGTACATTTTGAAAAGATGAATTTAATTAGGGTGTATTAAAAACATGTAATAATGACAAGAAAAACAAAATATACATTATATTGTCTATGTCACTTCCACAATGAAGACAAATCCAATGATAATGATAGTGACGTATTAAATCTGACGGACCGATAAGACTAGGGTTGCTAAAGAAATAGACATATCTACGTTCTAAAATATCAGGCGGATCGATTAATAAAAATAGAAATAGGAATTCTTATTAATCCTAATTAATAAATTCTTAACTATATGTTCAAAATCACATTCCCAGTTATCAAGTTGACTAATTTGAGTGAGTACTGAATTTCCTAATGAAAGCGTGGTATTATACATATAATGTTTAAATATTCTTATTTCCTTGTTCACAGAAGCCGGCGGTCTTCGGACAACAGAGCTTCACATAGTACCAAAGGTGGTACAACGTGGTAGAAATGTAACGATGGCCTGCATGTACCACATACACCCTAGTGATATTTATTCGGTTAAGTGGTACAAAGGAACGCAAGAGTTTTATAGATACTCCCCACTAGAATCTCCCACTACCAGAGTTTTACCTGTAAATGGGATTAAAGTCGATGTAAGTATAAAAATTGATATTAATTAATATTATTATTCATTTTTAAAATTAAGAATTATAAATGCATCCTTAACATAAACTATTAAGCAGAAAAAGGCAAGGAAGTTCGTACGAAACGAAAACATCTTTATTAGGAGTTTTACGAAATACATTTAAAATACTTATCCATAAGCACGACAAACTAAATTAGTTTTATTGCTGAATATTGACAAAATGATATGTTAATTGATAGAAATAGGCAAGAAACAGCGTAACGACTACATCTACGGGCAAACCACGAATTACTTATTTATAAATAAAATAACAATAAAATTGCTTCGGATGAGGAAAGGGAGGGTTTTAGTAGAAGTATAATGAAATATTTCGAGGAGGTAACCATCTTAAGATGTTAGAGCAACGTGCCCTCAAAATTAACGCCTTTACAATTCTTTTGAGCTAGCGAAGCTCCGTTGTCTCAATTTGCAAGGCGAGCGCTGGTAATTAAGTTACTTGGTAATATTATAATAGTTCCTGAGCTCATTTATTGCATCTGTTTTCTGAGTAAAGATATGCAAATTGGGATCTCGGAGACATAGACTGACTGAATATAATTGCGACAAATGACTAGGCGTGTTGAATTAAATTAGGCGATGTTGACGAAGACGAAATGAACAGTTTCAGTATTATTTTCATTGTAAGTTGAGAAACATAAAATAAATTTAGCTTTGTGAGTATGCATTTACATTGTACACATATTGAGGTGAATTAAAAAGTATATTATCAATTCGGAGAGGAAGAAGTTAATGAAGGTAAACGGAAAGAGATTGATTTCTTTCAGTATGCATCCGATAAATCGAAGACTGTATTATTTATCAACGTTGATTATTTCCCAGAGGTTAAACTCAAACGAGACGCACGTAGTGTTGCTGCGAGTGACACAAATACTCAGCGGGAACTACAGCTGCGAGGTGATACAGAATGCTCAGACTTTCCCTCACTACACTGCAACTGGAAGACTAGATGTCGTTGGTAAGTGTTTTGTTTTAATCGGCAATAAAACCAATGGAACAAGAGAAGCCACATGATGCCAAAAACACTATCGTAATTTTGCCCGAAAATACTATGGTTTGAAAGCCATTTTATAGCCGGCAAGATAAATACCACCATACATATCCCATTGAAATGATATTGAGTCAAATAGAATACAGGGATCTACAACCAAATTATCTGTATCTACCTATATCTTCATGGTATATTTTAAGCTGAAAACTACGAATTAGTTATAATCTTAGATCAAAGATTAATAAAACTTTCTCCCAGTCTGTACTCCCGCTCTTGATCTTAGTGTTAATTTTAATCTTGGGTAATCTAAGCAAATAATTGCCTACGATCTAAATTAATCATTAATAGTTTCATATTGCCTTTAAGATTTGATTTTGAAGCCTGATGGATCGAATATACTCTTACCTATATAAATTTTCCCCCCATTCTATAAAGCTTTCTAAAAAGTGGCTATTACTGGAAACTAACAAAGTTTCTGCATTTCACCTGAGAGACATTTGCAACTCAAAGAGAAATTCACTCCAATGATACATCACACCAAATGAATTCTATAATAAGTATCCTTTTCCGAAGACACTCTCGACCGTAAGGAAAAGAGAGCATTTTATCAGTAATTTATTTTTGCCAATTGGTCCTTCACAAATGCTCCACTATTGGACTCGGGCCTGAAGAGGCCTAGACCATAGTTTACGACGCTGTTTCGGTGCGTATTGATGAAATAAGTGAAATATATGCAATTTCAAATACGTATTAGATAGATGAACCTAGCCTGCACCCCTCATATTGTGAGAGGCAACCAGCAGTGAGATAGATTGTGATGATAAATAAACCAAACCATGTAATCCGCCTGGTAACAACAATCATTTTTATCCAGGGATAGGTGGTCTCCGAGCAACAGAGCTTCGGATATCACCATCGGTAGTACAGCGAGGGTCAGATGCTACTCTGGCGTGTCTGTACGAGCTCACAGATGCGCCTCTCTACTCCGTGAAGTGGTATCGTGGACGACACGAGTTCTACCGGTACTCACCTACAGAAACGCCTGCCACCAAAATCTTTCCCTTCGCCGGTATTAATGTCGATGTAAGTATCTCAGCATACAATGATGAAAAATAGAAGTCCTGCGAAGTGGATGTATTTTAAGTCCAATCTGACGAAAATTGTGTGGGAAACACCTTTCAGAACTGTGATTGACCCAATGACTCTCAGCAAGGGAAGCTGAAACTCTTCTTAACACCCGTGGTACAAGTTATTAGCATATCCAATATTATCTTGATTAGTGCAGTGGTTTCCAAGTGAACCAGGCACAGATAGACAAAACCAAATAATTCCACGAACAAAATGTGTAAGTCTCCTAATTTTTATTATTAATTTTCAAACTTTTACTTTTGTTTTCTTACTTTTAGGGGACTTCGTAAATCGAATTCTAATACCTTGGATTCCAAATACCGCGTCGCCGTTGTTAAAACACTCTGCAGTGAAGCTTACATTTCTCAGTATCTGAATATTAAATTACAGTTCACTTGCAGTGATAGCTCAGTGTCTTGACACACGCTGTCGGATATTAAATTGGGATTTGCAATAATGCCAGTTTACTCCTGAATAGGTAGGTCACAGTACAGATACGTAGAAATGGCGAAGGTTATTACAAACCGTAGGAGCAAAATCAACATAAGTAAACCAATAATATTATATTTTTTCAATTAAACTTACTGTTTTTGACTTCAATCTTAGTCTTATAATACGTTGTTTTATTTGGCATCTTAGTAAGTGGGTATGTTTATCAATAAAGAGTATATTGATATATAGTTTAACTAATTTGACAGAGAGGAACTAGCTAGCAGATAACAAGTTTACCTCCGTACAAATTATATACATGAAAAATGCAAAGATACACTGCGAAAAACATACAAAATGCAAGCATCAAAATTCACAGACGAATCAAGTTTGATATAAAACCCCAATAGAGCACCGAACGAACGTTTTGCCAATATGGTTTCCGTCTTTGAGAAACTTGGGGAAATGCGTGAAATATTTTATGTAGTCGTCGATTATATTGTCTCATCTGGAACGAATAAACGAGAGGAGATAATTCTTATGATGCTATTAAAGAAAAGAGTGAACCAGTTGGTACTACTTTATCTTTAAGAGAATTCTTGAGAATGGTAATATTTAATGCAAAAAACAGATCCCTTGTATTTTATTTATTTATAGTGGATTAAACCACAAATGGAGAAGCTTAGGTCAGAAATTTAAAATACAGTAAATAACAGAGACAAAAATGTGTTTAATGGTGTAAGAATGAAAATAAGTAACTTGACTATAACGAATTCTATCCGACTCTAGGTTTTAACATTTCCAAATAAAAATAAGATACTCTTAATGATTATTATCCATGACCAATGATAGGCTCATCATCAATTCTAATATATTTATGTTTACAGACACTGGTAAAAATGTGTTTAATGGTGTAAGAATGAAAATAAGTAACTTGACTATAACGAATTCTATCCGACTCTAGGTTTTAACATTTCCAAATAAAAATAAGATACTCTTAATGATTATTATCCATGACCAATGATAGGCTCATCATCAATTCTAATATATTTATGTTTACAGACACTGGTATTGTATAGTATCGCTATCGTTTATACGTGTAACGTCAAACAAAAGATTAGTTTAACCGAAAAACCTTTGGTAAGACGAAATCTCCATAGCTAGAAGTGTATCTCCCCTGGGCATTGACTTGGGAGTTACCATATTTTTAGATTTATCACGAGAAAATAAACGGACTCATGTTATATTTGATGTATTTTTCTATCGGATTTGTTTGTATGTTAGTACAAAATTATGGGTTCATTTTTGTTGCTTCAGAACGACAGTAATAAATGTCATGAAGGGTTTACATTTGCACATTTTTATTTTATTTTGATAGTTATCACTTACGAAAACAAATAAAAAATCCATTATCACTTTGTTGCTTTTCTTATTATCCAGTCAATCAAGCTCTTTGTTTGACACGTCTTACTCGATGTCTGACACATGTAGTCTAGTCACAAAATGTAATTTAGATCTACTGTCAAATTAATGTTCTCCGAATAATGTACAGAAGTAATTTTGTCACTCAATCAAGTCAACTGTTAAGTGATTTTCTAAGAACGTTTAAATACAAATAACAGATTTAACTATTAATTGTTTACAATATTTTTAAAAATCTCTGTGACAATGTTTTTCTGAAATTGAAACCGTGATATATAAAATTTTTAATCCAAGATCTCACACAATTTAGGAATATTTAACGTCATAGGCGATGCCGTTGTCTCAAAGTAGACTTTTTTACTTTAGTAGATAAATTTTTGAAAAACTTTTCTTATTAGTACCAAGTGGTCACTGTTATTATAGTACCCCAATAAATTAGACATCCCTCTTATAGGTATATTTTCTATAGAAGCACTCAGTGGATCATCCCTCAGCGGCTGTATTAAAGTTGGTGATTGCATTTATTAACATTTTTTTACAATTTTGATTAATTATAACCCTATCTCTTGCTTTGTTCCAGTGAACATGCACAAATAAACTTTATTTTGCGTTAAATTAAATTGGAATATCAATAACAAATGAATAAATTGTTCCCAAAATGTTCGCACATGCTTGCGCATATCTGACACTGTGAATTGCCGTGGGGCATCCGTATATCGAAATTGGCATTAATTAGCGTATAACAATGTCGCTATTTTAAATGTGTAGCGAGTTGAATCCCGATTTTCCATAATATGCCAAAATTTCCATAATCCGATGGAACATCAGTGGAATTTAAATTTTGATTAATATGCAACTACGGTTTATTCTTTGAAATGCATTATTTATATTATTTACACATTTCAACTATTCACGTCTGTTTATTTATTTGATAAAATAGTTTCGAAAATTAACTTTCTAAATTCATTATCACCATCATCTAAAACTAGATAGGTTTTTATTATTACTTTTTATTTCCTTCACCATCTTTTATTCGTTTGTATTTATTTTTTCTTCATAAATTGTCTGCGGAAGATAACACAACTTTGCTTGAAAAAGCAGTCGTTCTACCAACCTATTATTATTGTAATCTTTTCTCGGAATATCTTAGAAGGATTTATTTTTTTATTAGAAATATATCCTGTAATAATACTGAATACAAAAATTCTGTAGCAAATCTCCAAATTGATTTGCTAAAAGGCTTTTCTGTTTACTATTAGAAGCTGTAAGAACTCTTAAATTAAAATATAAACAGTTTATAAATTAATTGATGACGTAGTAAAAACTATAAAATTAAACAACCCAAGCAGTAATCTTTGCTATGCAGCGGTAAACTATTAAGTTAAGGATCTACCTGAGCCAAACCTCTAAGTAGGAATAACTCAATCGTGCGTCTATTGATTAGTATATACAATGTTGAGCGTGATCAAACAACGTGACTGATTTTAGTCACATGGATCTTAGTGACTTCAGAAACCGATTTGGTTTAATTGCAAATAATAGGCTTATTTAAGGCTTAAAGATTTGTTCTGAAATTCAAACACAATTTTGTTAATTAGTACCTTTCTGTCAAAATACTTTTTATAAGACAAATGAGAAACAAAGCAAAATGAATTGAGTTCAAGATAAAACGTAAACATAAAAGAAAGGCTTGGATATAACTTTCATTTGTAAAGTTAATATAGACAAAGAAAACAATAGAGATAGCTAGGAATGTAGAAGTGTTTTCTGTAACTGGGTGATGGAAAATCTCCTTGAATTGTTTCTTGTTGCTATTTCTAAAACTGGTCGAGACCTAGTTGAACTGGCGACGTAAATTAGCTATGAAAGTGCTTAGTGCTTGAAAAAAAAAGACATTTACAATTTTATTTTATCCTTTATCAGTACATCCGCAGCATGGTGTAGGTTGAAGGGGACAATTTAAAAACTTTTTCATAAAACGTGTAGTTGTTATTGAGAGTGGTCAGGGGTTATTTTTTTGGAGATTGAATTTCTGTCCACAAACATTTGGATGCTGACACATTTTTTACAACTGGTGTATTTTTAACACCGATTTTATTTTCATAAATTTCACACATCTACCGTATAGACAATAGTTATGGTTTTAACATCGTATTGTAAAGTGAAAATTTTATCTACTGAAGGTAATAAAAACGCATTCAACCTTCACTTCTTATTCACACTTTTACTATGGCAAATCTCAAACGCGTACGTGACTGCATTATTCTTAAAATGGGTCCAAAGTTAAGTTCGTTACGTAATATTATAAAATGTACCTACATTTATATCATTACAATTTATTGATTCATCTGTATACTGTCAGTAGATGTTAGCTTACATTAGACTAGGACATATATCCCAAAATGCGGTTGCCTCCATTATCATTCATCACTATTACCAGTAAGCCTGTTCAGTTCTGTTCACCTGGCATTTCAGTTAATACTTCAGGTATATGGCTGTTGTTTTAGTAAAGGGGAAATGTTTTCGCTACCATCTTCCACACATCCATTTCAGTCAGTCTGTTATCCCTAAGTATGTTAAGAAAAGTGCACTACTTTTCTTATGAAGCAATCTTTAAATAAATTTACCGAAACCCATAGAAAAACGATTGATATTTTGCATTAAAAACTTAACAATAATTACGTAAAAAAACCCCATGACGAAAGTTATACGATATAAAATAAATGGTAGTAGAAATTTTATATAATGTATTGCAACAACACCTTCTTAGTTAACTTGTTGGTTACAAAATCTAAATTCATATTTTAAGTCTGATGAAATTGGCGAAGAGTAATTATATCAGTAATTTAATCTTTATTCGAAGCCCTATTACTGATCAGTGTGAAGCCGGCTTCTGACACCTCTAACGATATGAGGTCTACCGGTATGAAATTGGGGTCAGAATTCTGTGTCGCCTTGATACTTAACAATTACTTAACAGCGCTAAAAGGAGGGAAATGTTTTTAGGCGTATGTATTATATCTATGTCTATTTATTTGTCACACTCTTCAGCTCAAACCACTTGATAGATTTGAACATACAAGATGACATTGCATTTCTTTTTTCTTTACCAATTACCATAATATAGCTTACGGAATTATAAAGAGATACTATTAGTTGAATGACGGCTACGTTAATCAATGTTATCAGTACTATGTTATTATTCCCAAATTATCTAACCATATAGAAGTTCTATGTAGTTCTTCGACGGAAGCAATCTATTTCAGCAAAATTATCACGGCATCTTCAATGTTATTATATTTACAATATCACAATCTTCATCTCATTACGACCGAGTAAACATTTCAGCGGCTTATGGCGTAATAGGCTTGTTAATTAAATCTTATTTTGCTTGGAAAGTATGTCACGTTCCGAATGGGTTCCAATTAATTGTTTTATCCAGATGTCAGTGTAACAAAGGGGCTTAAAGATAACAATTATAGTGTATTATGGAATATTATTCGCGGGCGACGAAGCGATGATGCTTTGTGTTGCTGCGGCCCTGGTTTTGGTGATAAATGCAGCGGAAACGTTTGAAAGAAACGACGAAGAAAAACAAAAATGACTTTGTCTTTGGTGTCAGTCATTTTGAGAATTTATTTCTTCTATTTATGTCTTTAAAAGAAATACATTTTAACATGAATCTACATCTACACTTAATTTGTTTTAAAAGGGCCATTTGAATTCAATGTTAATAGTTAGATTTGACACTAATTCATTTTAATAAACAATGGAAGTAGTTGAAATTGCCTAATGTTCGACGTATTTGGAATCTGAACATTTCAAATATCATACATTAAATAAATGGAATAATTAAGTCGTAAAAAGCCACATCGGTGTGAACCACAACATAATCAATTAAAATGAAAACAGAATGATGTTAGAGACAGTAGAATCAACTTATAAAAACAAAGGTATACAATTAAAATAAAACTAAAACAGCTGAGAAAAAATGTTGAAAGAGGGAAATAAATGAATTCTCACGAAGAAACTCCTTTCACGTGTGAAACAGGAGTGAAAACAATACATTTTTCCTGACAGCCGAGATACCCGCAAGGCACTGATTAAAGCCTCCCAGCTTCCCGTACTTGCTGTACGGACGATGCAGTTGAAACACCGTCTGCATTCCGTGCAATAGAATATTAGATTTTTACAAAAAGCACACAAAGCTCAAGTTTTGTGTAACAAATCAAGTGTCCATTAAATTAAAACCTGCAGTTGTATCAAATATCCTACTTTATAAGTTCACGATATTTAGTTTTTATAAATGGATTTTTATTTTTAGAAATTCTTTTTTTTTCATTATCATTAGAATTACCGTCCTCATATCAGCATCATACCATCATACAGCTTTCAGATCGCTGTCGCTTACTCTTTCGCGTTTTGGCAAGCACAAATATGTGGCTTATAAAAGGGTTTTCATTAATTAAATTAATTCAAAAGGAAAACTAAGGTAAATATAGTTGTGGGATATAATAGATAATTAATAGATAAGTGGTTGGTAAAACCTACTTTTACTTCAAGTATCTAAAATTTTGCGTCTATAAGGAAAAATCTACCACTTTGAGAACCCGATTGTTATAGTGCACTTTATAATAATTAACAACCTTATTATTTTTCGTATTACTTTAATGTATAAAAAACTATACTTCTGTACTTCTAACAGAATCAATTTTTTTTCAAAGCATTCACGCAGCTCTATGCAGAGAAAATAATAAAACGAACAAGCTTAAAAACAAGCAACGAGATAAATTTAACCGGTCGTTGTTAGCAGCTGTTCATAAATATCTCTCCCCATCCTCAGTCCGCTCGATATTACCCTGATGGGTCATTTTCTCTCCTTTGTATAGCTCCATTGAACTGGAGTAGGGTTAAAACACATTCTTCGGAATTGTAAGTTATATACCTATTTTTTCTTGTTTTGTTGTTGCTCTGTATTGTATACGTCACCGTCAATTATTTCACGATCAAATATAAACACCATTTTGTAATGCGTTGCATTAACAAAAATTATAGTGCTGCTGTTGTTGATCATCTCTATTGGTAATGTTAAATAGCCGCCATAGCACAAATTAGTTCAACATCTTAAACATTCACTAAAGATAGTAATAATTCAAAGTCTAATATAACTGGTATGGACATTGAGACATTGAAGGATCAGAGAAAATTATGCAAACCAATGTTTGCTACGTGATGTTCTCCATAAAGTATATTTTAGGCAAAGTCTGAGAAATCTTTTTGTCCACAGTTAGCCAGATCGAACCAGAGTCAAGTGGTACTGACCAGAGTCAGTTTTGGGCTGTCAGGAAACTTCAGCTGTGAAGTAACTGCGGATGCACCTTCATTTGCTACTTCTATAGTTTCAAACAATATGGAGGTTGTTGGTAAGTAACTTTTATATTTCTCATCATATTTCCTTTAGAAATCAGTGACGTCACAACCATGATTTATGTAGCTGCTAGGTGCATGTGAAATACAGATATGATAAATACCTAGAGTAAAAATGCAAGGACACTTATATGCAGATTAAAGCAATTTAAACTCTTTCACAAATTGCGCAGATAAATCTTCCCAGATCGGTCTTTAATGGGTTTCGACTTTTGTGATACACTTCAATATTTGTTCATCTTATCTCTATATCTCATTTGACAGCCTGATTTGACCATTAAATTTATAGCTGTTAACACAATTAGAAAAACATCTTCTGTACCACTAAATCTTTTACGCTATACTTTGTCCACAGTATTACCGCCATCTTCTCCATCAATACATACAACACAGCACTACTACATGCCAGGGGACATCTTGAGAGCCAACTGCTCCTCTGGCCCGAGTCGACCGCCGTCCGAGCTCACCTTCTACATCAATGATATACCTGTAAGTATCTTGCTCTTTGTCAAGAATGTCAGATAGAAATTCTAGTTTAGCTCTTAAATGTTATCCAAAATTCTCTGCTGAAGTTTTACGGTACACGTAAATCATGCAGATGTATCTTCTTATATCGATTCAGCGGATCGGATCGGATTTTCATGAGATGCAGTGACCAATAAAACTGTAATGTGCACCATCTAGTTTTTTTGCCATATAATCTCGTATATACCTCGTATATAGTACATTTTGTTTGCAAGAACTGAACTAAATAATGAAGTATAAATAAATGGCTAGTCCTTTCTCTCATATCACAAATAATTAATTTAAATTTAACTCTGAAACCGAATTATTAAACGAAAATAAACACTTAAGATTTAATTGTTCGCAGCTCAAAGTTTTCAATTTCGAATTTGCCTCTACTTTAATACTACAATTCAAAACTTGGATTGCCGTGCACGAGTCTAAGTTTCAATACAGTTTCACGAAAGTTATTCACAAGTTATAACTTAAAAACAATGTTTAATTAATACTTTATTCATGTGCACAAACGTAGTGTTGAATACTTCAATCTAGACACCGAAACCGAATTTTGCTGAAAGTTCAAACGCTTCATGAAGTTCTATTATAATAAGTTTAAATTTAATAAGTGATGAATAATAACGAGAAATTTTAAGATGACAAGCCGTGAATTATTTAAACTCTTTCACTCAATCACCCTTTATAGACCATGACACATCTTTTTAATTCATTCGATGATCAATAGTTGAATTAAAAATATGTAGGGACGATTGATGAATGATTGATGAAAGATGATGATTTAAAATTTAGGTAGTATTATTTATATCGCGTGTGCATGCTTCTTAAAAATCATCATCATCACAATCCCTAACACATTTAAGCCATAGCTTTTTGGAAGTTCGCTCTAAATTACCTATTACTCTAAATTACGAGTAATTTAATCCGTTTGTTTTCAATCTCCGTCCGACCAGCGCTTTGAGATTTACGCGTCGGACTAAGTTTACCGCTTATTGCTCGTGTTATAAACCCAAATGGCCTGTTTCATTAGCGAACACTAAACTTAATTCCTTAATGAGCTGTAAAATTTTCATGAACTCTGTAACTTTCTCTATAAACGTTATTGTTCCCCTGACGGTCACGGCTATCTCTTCGAGAATAGTTCCTCCCCACATAAACCTCAAATTTTAGACCCCGTACCTTAGTACAAATCAACCCTTGCTAATTTAAATTGTGTTAAAAACAATTTAACCCAGTAGGTACATACGTGATGGATCTTTGTATCGTTTGGTAAATTAATTGAGAGTGACGTTGGATCGAATGAATTTCATTTTGGAATTGGTAAATCTGTATAATTTACTTGACAGCGATAAGAAATTTTGTGTTTCTTTTTTTTTGTTTGTTTTTTTTTACATCTTGTTGTTTTTCTTTCTTTGTTTATTTCTTTATGTTACAAGTATCTTAATAGTAGTATCGTACTAAAATTATGACTCGCCATAAGCCTAAAATAGTTTGCTCCTTGCTTACTCTCTTTGATCTTTTAAAAATTTAACCAGAGATAAAACATTAATCAATATGTTTATGAGGAAGGGAGCAAAATATTTTGTATTCAATAGTTTTAGGGAAAAATGGTCGTGGCCGACTGTTCCCTACCCTTTCTAATCTGTTTTTTCTCGGAAATACGGAATCGTAAATAATAAACGAGTTACGAGTTCCATACCTCAAGCCACTTGAAGGTACAGTGTCAAACAAATTTAATATTCTGGCAACGGAAAACAATGCCAGCCGCGATGAACATTTTGCCCAACAAAGTTCTCTTGCGGTTTTCTGTTCGGAACATCTATACTACTAAATAAAATTGAAGTGTCTGTTTGTAATATTAAAATAACCGCTTTTTACTAAATGCATACGTTTGTATACACGATACACATACCGAAATAACACTTTTTAAATTTTTTGTCTGTCTGTCTGTCTGTCTATTTGATCCGGCTAATCTCTGAAACGGCTGGACCAATCTTGACGGGACTTTCACTGGCGGATAGCTAATGTATTAAGGAGTAACTTAGGCTCCTTTTTTTTACTTTCGTTTCGATATAGGTTTCCCGAAGCGAAGCGAGGGCGGTTCCTCTAGTTTAGAATAATAACATACCTATTGTTATTTGGAACTAAACTAAATGTTGTAATAACAACTGCTTTTTTGGGTAGGTAATTGTGTTGTATTTTTACATATCAATAAAAAAAAATATTTTTATGAACTTATCTTCTTCAGTTGTTACAAAACAAATCAGAAAGAAACTTACTTTTAACTGTCAATAATAATGTATTTCTTTTGTTATTTTATATTATTGCCTCCTTGTAACAAAATTTGTTAACTTCTTTCACAACTTCACAATCATGATTCCTTGAAAAAATATTTTATAAACTGCATAAAAATATTTATAACCAAAGTCTATTGAAATAAATTTTGTACAAAGCGAGCGCCGTTTTTCGTAAACCGCACAGAGGGCGCTTGCGGCGTCGAATGTATTGCATTGGAAAGTTAATATTGTACAGCGCAAATTCAATTTTTTTAACAAAAATAAAATATTTTACCTACTTATGTAACTGGTTGTTTTAAATAAAAAAACAAATATACGACTTACAAGCCGTGTTTATGTATGTTTAACAAAGCCCTTATAAATGACTAGACGATGCCCGCGGCTCCGCCCGCGGAAAAGTCGATAAACAAAATATTGATTTTATCCCAAGGGAACCTATAATCGGGATAAAATGTATCCTATGTCCTATTCCTGGATGCAACCTATCTGTGTACCAAGTTTCAGCTTAATCCGTTCAGCGGTTAGACCGTGAAGGAGGGACAAACATCCAAACATCCAAACATCCAAATATCCAAACATCCAAACATCCAAACATCCAAACATCCAAACATCATTACAAACTTTCACATTTATAATATTAGTAGGATAAAAAGTATTCTTCACTGCTTTTAGATGCCTTTAAAAAAAATTACTCGTATATAAACAAGAGAAGAGAGCATTTAAGATCAGAAACATGAACGATTATAATACGCAAAATTCAATCGAAAAAGTGCCAATAAAATGTGTTAATTTTAATACTAAAATAAAAAATAATAATCTCGAATATCGGTTTATGGAAATGCAATGTTATTAAGCTGCGGTTATCTTTGCGGTCTTCCATTGGAGAGTCAATTTACCCTGATGATATCCGGTTTAGGGCCCGAACATGTGTTGGCCGAGATATGTTGGTATATGTTTTTATGGTTTTGTATACGAATTTAATAAATAATGTTTACAAGTGGACTAAAATATTGAAATAACTAATATTGATTATAATATCTACCTTCTTTTTAAAGTTCAGTCGTACTAAACCTCCGCTGTTTGTCTGTCTGTCACCAAGCTGTAACCGTGATAGCTAGAAAGCTGAAATTTTCACAAATTATGTATTTACGTTGCCGCTATCTCAACAAATGCTAAAAATAAAAAAAATAAAATATTAAGGGGGATACAGAACTTTACGTGTGCAAGTCCGACTTGCACTTGCACGGTTTTTGTTTCCCTATAATGTAATTAAAACCCAAATTGACTTCAGTTTAAAAGCTTTAGTTTTATGCAATTTCTTAGGCACATATAATTAGGACTGTTTTATCAATCTAAAAGGCAAATTTTCACTTTAATATAGTGTTTTTCCCTTGACACGTATACTGCGCTGTCGACACTGAGCCACAAAGATAGGAACTGGAGCAAACGTGATGTGAACTGGTTTAAAACAAACTTCTAGTTTATGAGTGACGTGTACCCAGTTAAAAATTATCACGATACCGAGAAGCAAATTATTCTGTTTTTCTATTCGTAACAAGCTGACTTGGTATACTCGGTTCTTCTGGAATATTCAAATGTATATTCCAACCTTATTACTACCTTTATCAATGTCAATATGACCATTATCAAATAATACGTATAAGAAGTTTCATTGTCAGTTTTATTAAATACTTCATACAAAAATATAATTAAAAAAAAGCAGTAAAAATGGTTAAGGGTTTGTAAGTTATATCTAGTCAAACACAGGGCAAAGCTTTTTAATAAATAAATATATTTCAATAAATATCAAATTTAATTCATGCAATGATCGGAGAGAAAACATTTTTGTTAGATAGAAAATACTTGAGTTGAGAATCCTAGCTAGGACCTTTTGTTGAATAAGCAAGATCAATAGCAGCTGGACTATGGTCGTCAATTCGTTCCTTGAAACCATTTATGAGCAAAGTTAAATAGCGACAAGAAAGTTTTGTACTTGGCGGTGCACTGTCGTGCAGCAAAACAGCCATTGAAATAACAACAAGGCAGTTAAAGTTTTAGGTCAACGTTTGTTCCCAACTTTTGCTTAGCCCGGATACATCACATTAAAATAACATGAGTAAATACCGGATTGGCTGTATTTCAACGGTTTATATGTATGTGGGTAACATAAAGTCATGACAAAAATATAAAGCAATATTTTGACAATACCGTTTTGATTATTTCCATAAACACTCATAGATTTCAAAGATCTCCTGAAGTAAAACAATCCAGTCACTAGGCTATCACATCCATCCATTCCTCAATCGACTTTTTAATATCTACTGCTTGACTTATGCCTCCCCTAATTTACGCCTCTTCAATCGGTCCTGAACCTCCTGAATGCAACGGATACTTACTATCTTCTTTCGGTCGTCAATCCACTTGGTAACAGGGCACCATGGGTTCCTTTTTCCTATGAGTAGTCTACATTCAAAGACTTTATACTTAGTATGAAACAGGAGGTGTTTACGTAAACAAAATTTGTACTTGTCACACAAGTGTTTTCCTTCAAGCGAAAATAATAAGCCGTAACTCCTACTAATACAATTTTGTAAAGTCTGTCGTAAAACACAACCGTGTATTTCAGGCGTAACAAAGTATCCGGTGGAACATTGAGTTCCCGGCCATGAGGTAACGTTACACTCTTGTTGAATGTGTTCGGGCCAGGCGAACCAACATTGAGGTGTCTTTCATGAAATTCGTTCCATAATTCGCTCTTTCTGATTTGAATGTCAGTCTTTTTACTATTTTGTTGCATACAATTGTCTTTGCATATACAGACTAGATTTGTATGACATTATTTTTGCTACTCTCCTTTCTTTCTTCATTTCAAATGTTATACAAAAATTGAATATCCGTAAAACTGTTGTTAAGTTTAACAATTGAAGCAGGTATTCACTGCTTTAGATAAGCGAATAATTTTCCCAGTTTTAAAGTGCGTTACAATTTAAAACATTGCTTCTAACCCTACCTTCAAACACACTCTAAAGCACTGTGTGCCTTTAGCAACAATTTGCTTATTCAAAATGTAAACTGTATAAAACTTATGACGGAGTGTGCTTCAGCCACAAAACCTGCTGAAGTAAACAACAATGTTTACTCAATGTATGCTCTGTTGATATTTACACTCGACGGGCTAAGCACCACGCCACCGCCGCCGGCCGGATTAGAGGTCTCCCTCGGTTTAATTGCATCATCATTTTCTTTAACATGGGCATTTTTATGGCTTATGCTGACTTTTTACTTGAATGGCTCTTTTATTTTCAGGTCATGGAGTTTTTGGTATATTTTTCGGTGGATTGCCTATATCGTTTTCTTTATTACTATCACAATACGTTAATAGCTCGCAAACTACCGTATTTTAAACGAATAGTACGTCGTCACCTATTTATTATCTATTGATATCAGTAACATAAAGATGGTCTGCTCTTATTGTCTTCTCTATGATTAAGGAATGCTCAATGATGTAATTTCATCGACTTAGTTTCATTGACCTTAAATTTACCCTAAACGATATAAAGACACACGGTTTCAGTCGTTTGAAGTTCATAATCTTACAAATCTTTTACTAATTACCAATTTTCGTTACGAAATGGGACTTATCGCATTATGATTCTCACTTCAAGGCTTAAACCAAAATTTAATAAGCTTCTCAATAGTATGTATTACGGTGAAATTAATTCCAAAGTTCAAACTTTATGGAATCGAATTTCATAAATTCACAAACAAGAAGAACAAAATTGCTAGCTACAAGTGTAATATTTTGCTGAAACAATTTCCATGATGTGTCTGTCTTTTAAATTTTAGTTCAATCTATCCAACGCTTCGTGAATATTCGCTTTGGTATACAACTTTTCGAGCGAAAAACAAAAGGGTAAAAACAAAATGTGTTAAGAATATGAGTGTGTACTCGTATAGTAACGCGTGTATCTTCAGTTTCATATTCCCAATAAGAATTGTTATTTATTTTTTTATATTTAATGTATGGCAAGATGAGTGAACCCTTACAAAATCAGAAACAAAAAAATTGGTAGCTCATTTCTCACAATAGTTACTTTTATTGATTAAAAGGTATACTCGTATGAAGTTCTATTTCAGGCTTTATCCAAATTTTGAACAAACGAAAGATTTGTTATTTTTAAAGAAAAACCATTATGAAAATAACTTTTGATGATTTGTACTCAAATAAAATGATTTCTTAAATAAAAGATCACCTACGTACTGTAGGTATTACCTACATACACGATTATCATTATGTGGCTATATTGATATAGTAATACGGGCAGTTTAGTCGTGACCACTATTAATGCAAATTGCGAAGATATGAATCAAGACCAATAATAGATCAGATTTACACAATTCAAAGAAGTCGATGAGTATAAAATATATAACACGAAGAATAAGTATTAAGAACATAAAGTTTGAAAGTAGTAAAGTTTAAACCAACAGAATTATCGGACGTTCAATCGGAACAAACAAGGTTTGTAAACAGGTTCCTAGTGTACTCTTTTATATAACTATAATAAATTTTCTGTTGACAAAGACGTTACGGGTCTCGCACATCAAACATTCCATTGCAAATAGAGCGAATTGTCGGATCGTGTGCGAATTCCCATTTTGCAGAATGTTTATGACATAAATAATCAAATTATCGAAAGCGTACACAATGGAAGCGTTGATTTATATATCGTTGTTGTTTTGGATGCATTAGCAGATCGCGATGCGGAAGATCGTATAACAACATTATTGTGAGTGTGTTAATGAAATAATAAATACTAACACATCCAATGTAGGAATGGTGAAAGCAAATGAATTAAATTATGACGACTAAAATATCAGAATCGAGCCTATAATTTTATGCAAATATATTGTAGCTTTTTGGCTAGATTACTGATCATCTTGACAACAGAACCATATACGGTTGTGGTCCTAAACCATTTTGTGCTCTCTTTAATACACAACAAAAATGTTAAAATCTTTTCGGATTTCAGTATCAAAAATGTACGCTAAGTTGTTTTAATTGAAAAGACAAAACGAAATCTATGGCTGCAATGGTAGCTTGCAGCTCATTACTAATTACTTTTATCATTGCAGGTAAAACCAGGGCTGTACCAAGTGCACCCAGCTCCTGAAGGGTTGTTTCGAGCGGAACATTTCGTGCAGTTCCAGCTTTGGCCAGCTCACTATGAAAGAGGAGCACCAATTCTCCGCTGCGAAGCCAAAGTAGGAGAATTGTATAGAGACAATTCTGCCGTGGCGCTGTATTCTGCTAACAGCGACCCAAAAATTGAACGTGGTGAGTAAATAAGATTGACTATTTATTTAAATATATTTGAGTGTTAATTAGTAGACTTAATCTTACTATCATAGAAGACTACGACTGCAACGCTGATGATAGTATTATAATATTTTAATGACATGATATCCATATTTAAGATGATAAAAAAGTTACAAGTATAGTATTGAAAGCAAAAATCCTAAAGCTTTTTGTAATAAAACTTATATACATTATATACAAGATAACAAAATTTGGTAGGAAGTAAGTAGAACACATCAATAACCATAAATTACTACTTAAACATGTACTAAATAAACTTCAAGCGACAGAACTACTTTCGCAAAGGAAGCTATAACTATGGCGACAAAATGTGACTTACATTTTAATACGAAACTAGAGAACATTAACTGAAGAACATGTTTATTATTAGATAGAAGTTCATTAGTTTCTGACAACATTGTTGAAAGGACATAACTGAAAGGGTTCATTTAAGGGATTCATTCAAATATATTTTTAGAAGCATTAAAAATTCTATACCACTATCCACTACTGAGAATTATTATCACAAGTAACAATAGTTACGACCAAGTAATTTCAGAATAGTTCAGTATTATTTCAGCGTTAAATTATAAAATTTTACTATTAACATTTGAGTCCTCAGTGCAATTTTATGATTACCACTCAAATTTTATTTTATTAACTACGCTGCTTTTTCCACTTACGTAATAATTTACTGAACTATTTAATAAAATTATCTTTTCATCGTCAGTTACTTTAAACATTTAGATGTTTTAACAATAATATCATTGTTCTTTCGACCTTTAATTTCCTTGACAGTGGAGCTGGGAAGATTGACGTAATTATATAGAAACCTCAATTATTCTGCATTATATATGACCCTTACTCGAACAATGGTCCTTTAACTCAGAGGAAATAGTCTTCGCAAATGAGTCGACAAGTAATAACTCACTGCCCTGAATGAGCTCTTTGGTACGAGTAATCTTATTAGCCTGGTTTCCTGCACAGACATACATGAACAGTTTCGGATAAGCAACTATAGCACTTATGCAGAGGAAACTATAACAGTAATTACTATGAAGTTCAATGTTGTTTGCTTGAAGATAAAGTATTAATTTGGTTACGATAAGACCGTTGATTGTCTGATTCCGTAAATTATATGAAACTTGCTTGATACCATCCTGCGTATTAACAAGTTCATCTACATCTTTAGGTTTAGAATTATTAAATTTAGATTGATTACTATTTTTTAAATTATAATTGGTTGAGCTAGAATTAATTTTGAAGTTAGTAGTTGGATAAAAGTACTAGTGTATAAAGCAACTAAACTAATTTTTAACTGTTCACATATTCTACTAAATTTAAAAACAATAGCTTTCAGCAAGCACAAAAGCGATAAGGGTTATTTGGGGTAGTTTGGAGCCAGGAATGCAAATTTTATGGGATATCAGCACAAACTAGAGTTCTATGGAAATTCCTATTACCGCATTATATAAATCTGTTTTCGTATGGCAACAGTGTCTTTCGTTCTCTAACGTGAATTGGATTCTTCACAGCTCCCTTATGTGTGGTTTAAGTGGTCTCGATCCATGATTTGAGGTCATAAATTGCATGCTCATCTCTGAATTTTTATTCGCTTGACATAAACGCTTTGAATATAATTTAAAATCGTTCAGTACCTAAATTCAGGAAAGCCTTTGAGGCAAGGAATTGTGTTGTAGGCATCACTGTAAAAAGTGCCGTCGTAAATTAAACCTTTACAATCTAACATAATTATAAATAATATCTAAAGTTTTACAGATAGCATTTTATAGATTGATAGCATAAGGCACCAAATTCTTGCTCGCTAACAATCTTTAGTTTGATATTAGGCAGGTAATACACCTACATTTGAATTTGACTACGATGTATAAATTTTACCGCGCAAGTTAATTATAAACATTGTGTCCCTCAACTAATTCGAACTTTACTTTGAAATCAACTTTGCTTAATTCATCTTTCAATTTTTTCATAAACAAAATCCTGTAATGATTAAATATAGAGCAAAGCTTTGTGAACACGCTTCGTGTGCTAAATAGTTATATATATATAATAGGTATATATGTATATAGTATAATGTTTGATTATTACGTTAAAAATTCATTATTAAATTACTTCTTCCATGTCAATGAGCTATCACATTAAGTTCATTGATTTGATATTTAGCTCAATCGCAGTCTTTGTCTGCGTTCAATTAAATTTAATTCGATTCCATAATGCTTCTACTGAGATAGCAACTTAAGGATAAGTGCATATTACTTACATAGCTATTACTTGCTCGTCTAATGTTAATGTCCACATTGTAGTACTTTCAGGTGTAAAAAGATGTTCTCGTGATATTTCTTCCGTTTTCGCTGTTATAATTAACTTTATTTGACTTACCTGTGAACAAGAAATGCTATTAGTTACTAACTGACTAGGCATATGTATTTCTGCAACATATTTTGTCCTTAATAGTGCAGCTGATCTCTTCGTAATCTAAATCTGCAACTTTTCAAAGCTTAAAATTTAATGAGCAAACTTTTCTGAAAATCTTACGACGAAAATAACTTTTATTTCTAAATATTCCTCTAACACCCAAGAAACATTACTGAAAATCGTGATTAAAAAGAAAAGACGTAATTGTTTATAATTTGTTATCTAACCTAATTTACTTGCTTCGTTAGTAGTACACTCTTTTATTTATACAGTACACTCTTTTAATGCTTAAACCTACTTAGTTTTGGTAGAATAGGATACTTGCTTAATAAGATTATTCAGAGTCAAGGGCTTGTTGATCTTATTAATGGAGGGTTATAGAAAAGGCGCTTCGTAAGTAACGAATCGTATGAAGTGGATAAATACGTGAAATGTTTATCTATATCTTTGTGAGATTGTAATAAGGGTGTGCGTTGAATTACATGTGCTGTGAACTCTATTCTGTATATTCTGTGTACGTCTCCGTCGTCCAAAACATCTTTCTTAATGCGAATTAGTGCAGATAATATTAGTAACAATAACTCTATTGTTGTCTAGGACCAGGTCTATTTTTATACACAATGAAACAGACAAGCAAACAATAAAAAAAAACTACAATCTATCGATAAAAAAAGTCATGTATGATATAAAATTTTAAAAAGTAGTTGCCTAATTATATTCTTCAGATAACGACACGTTAAAATATTGTTATTTGATTTTGGAAAAGGGAAATTAAAATTAATATATCAACTCAATTCAGTGTAATAATCAACACATTTATTAAATTTATAATATTTTCACGAATTGCATAATGCGTTTTATCAAATTACTCGTATGTAATTGTAGCTTACGATTATGTCACTCATATAACTCCAAATTCTGTATTCTGAGATCTAACCACATCAAATCTATACTAATTTTGTAAATGATGTTTCCAATAATGACAGACACGGTTCATTTACGCGACAATCTAATATGTCCCTAATTAGCTTAATTAATTAGACGGTGGCACTAATATCTGTTCTAATGATGATACGAGTATCTTGTAAGGCGTAAAGTAAAGTTATCGATCTTTTTATCATTCAAATTCATAATCATATCGGTATATTTATAATTCTTGTATTGAGGTCTTTTATTACACACCTTTCTAACATACATAATTGTTATAGGACTTTAAAAGTCCATTGAACAGCTCCTCTCCTAAATATCACACAATATTCGATATTTATGAAAATATACATACAGCTGTCAAATATCGTTGAAATTCAAACTGCATCAGATATAGGAAATTAAATTTTCCACCAAAGCGTTCTGGAACAAGTGGCGCGTGCTTCAATCATACATGCCACTTGGCCAAATATTTCTATCAAAATATACCTGCCAACACTCGTGTTTAGTTTTAGTTGACAAACTAAAACTGCGTGATATGTTTATCAGGAAAAATAGAGGCAAATTCATGTGACGTGTCACGTTACCTCTGATTAAAACAGTCAAAGATCCAAAAATCATCACAAAATTAATATTTACATTAGTATTTAGACTAGGTTCATTCATATACTCAGTAGCACATTATTAAATAGTTAATCATTTTAGATTAACAAAGGCCTCCCGTCTCCGAGCGCTTCATACAATACATAATATAGGAAACAGACGAATCAAATTAACTAATTCCCTCTATGTAACCAAAGCGAGTGCGAATCACACGCATCCCTTGTCAAAGTACATCTACCTACATTTCATTTCTGATGTACTTTCATTCCCTCACGTTCGAAATATGTTGGAATTCTGTTTGATTCGCAGAACATTGCAGTCGGTACTTTGCAATTTAGTTTTATGATTTGTATGTTTTGAAGCGGAAATACAAAGCTTTATCATTTGCGGTGTGATTAAAAGTTATTGCCCGACGGCGATATAAGCAGGGTAATGTTTTAGAGGGTGAGCGTGTGTAGCTATGTTTAATTCTTCGACATGTTCTACATACGAGTATCAACACATTGTAAAGTTTCATTAGATTCGTTTTTATTGTGAGTGCGTCACATGATTTTTTTTATTGCCTACATTACTCCCAAACCCATTATGAATACCTCAAATTAATGGGCCAACTACATTTTGTATTGCATTTTACTTTACTAACATAGGCCAAAGACCTTAAATGTTTGTCAATCGATTTCTTAATTTTAACGAATTTCTTTAGAATTCTTTTTCCAAAATAGAAATATTTTTCCTAGAGAATGCATTTCCAAATGCAAGTGCAATTATACGAAAGTATTTTACATAATAAAACCGAGAATACAAGAACACTCACAACTCTCAATTTGTTGGTCGTTTTGTACAACTGCAGTCGTAATTATGCGCCGTATGTTTTCTTTCTGAGTCGCTCTTCAGGTGCGAATTCGAATTTTCAATATTATAACCATACTTCTCCTTAGCGGCTAGACAAATTTTAATAGACAATTTTGTATATTTAGGAGGCTCTAAGTACGATTTAGGAACACAGTTGCTATTTTAATCAAGACAAAATCAAAATTTATTATTAGAATTGTATCGTCAATGTCAAATGTGTATTACCCAGTATCCCATTACATAAAGATTGTGTCTTAAATAATAGTATATTCTATACATCTCTTTCGAACACTGATTTTTTTTAAAGTAAGAATAAATTGGTTCCATCCAGTAGCACCAATCTTTGAAATATTTTATAAAATGATAATATAAACTGTGATGATGATTACCATAAAATTCTTACATAGAAAGGTGTCTAGAAGCGCTAGCAATCTAACTACAGTTATTTGCAGATGTTAATTGAGTTTTTCTGTTCCAGTGACATCACCGGGTTCTGGAGCCAACCTCCAAGTGTGCCAAGTTCTGCTACTGCTCCAAATTATAATTTGGGTTAACAATACATAGGCATATTGTATAAATATACATAGGAATAGTTGTATTCAATTCGGTGGGTGCGGGAGATGTGAATTTAAGATAGTTACTGTACCTAAATCGAGCTGCTAACTTTACCAAAGATTGTAAAGACTAAGATATTGTTGATTTAATACAAATTATATGTGGAAGGTTTGTTTCATTACTGCTCCTGTTTATTTCGTACCTTTATTCTTATTAACACCTATCATTAACAAACTACTAACCATCAAACAATTATCTCTTATCACTCGAACTTCTCAAGTTCAAGCTCGGTACACATTTCTTTCAAATATTTTTGTAATTTTTTTGCTAAGGAAAACAAAAAACCTCCACACCTATTATCCCCATAAAGGTCTAAAGGAGTGTGAGGCCTGCCGATCTGACAATGGCTAGTGCGGTGATTTCCAAAACACAGAAACCTTGGAAAAAGTTCGTCGTAGTCTCGTTCAAAAAACGTCCTTTGAAGATACAATAATTGAACACCGACAAGGCTGAACTATTCCACTTCTACGAGTATATTATGATACTCGTTATCAAGCAAAACGTATAGGTAAACGTATAGGAGTATGTGGTATTATACGCAATGCAAAAAAAAGGGAATAAACGTTCATTTGCCGCAGCCTGGCAAAGTTTATTGCGTACGCCGCAAATAACGTGCCATGTTTGATCGGTTTTTGCTCACGGCTCGCCAATCACACAAATTTGACATTTTCAATCCGATTCTTTCTGTTTGCAGTTAAAATGCCAGATATTCAAAAAAGGTAGGCTGCTCGTAAAATAAATACCTCCCGCTTCTTCTTTATTTTTCTAGGTATACTTTTTTACTCAGGGCCCATGACTATAAAGTTGTAACTTGTCAGCAATTTTGAAAGAATACGTTACTCTATTTTAATAAAAATGTCACGCATGCCAAAATTTCATCTGAATAGGTCCAGTTATTTTCGCGTGATATCCGAACAAATAAACAGACATTTTTTCTGTGAGACCATGTTTAGAAGAACCCAGTACGATAAAGACCACATATGGTAAGTGCCGAAATATAACTAAGCAAGTCGATATTAATACCGTTAACAGTACTGATATAAAAGGAGTAAGATTTATCCCTTAGTAAGTAATCGCTTCATAATTACATGTTTCAAGAGTTCAGTAAATGCGGCTGGTAATTGCTTTGTGATTAGCTGTTTATTTCCCTCAAGGTAGTAATTACGGAGGTACGCCGTATGGCACAAGTATAAGTAGAAATCAATGATCGGAGACACTTGTATAGTGAGAAATAAGATTAAATTAAGTATTGTTTACTATACTAACGATTAAATAAGTTGTAGGGCTTTGGACGGAGTAAAAACTTAGAAGTTTGACTAGGCTACAAATCCCTTCAATCCCTTGTTTGAACTTCTATGCTGTAAAATGTAAAATTGATTTATGTTTTGTGTACATACCTTCAATAAATAAATAAATTAAATAATTAATTAAATCTTCACTCAAGCTGTGTAATCAAAATGAGAGACTCACGAGGTAAGCATTAGTTAAGATTCATAACGCGTAAATGTAGGTAAGTTCTGTAGGAAGCAAAGTAGTTCTATATACAAAGATTTCTTTAACAAAACTTCAGTCAGCAATTTTATAACTATAATACATTGAGAGTCATTTCTTTGTGTAATTATGTTTTATTTAAAAACGTATACTTCGCTAATTAGCCATCAAATTTATTGTAGTTTGGGTTCAAATAATATCTTTAAAAATGTCATTAATCACCGTGTATACGGTATACCACTAAGTGCTCATTAATCCACGACAAGTCAGCAATTAGCGTTGCAACCAACCACAACTCCGCGATTTATGGAACAACTTTCTTTGGATTTATATTCACTCGCTCAGTATTGTCGTAGATTTAAACTAATACACAGAACTGATTATGTCGTATAAGCCAGAATTATGTTTTTATTCATTAAAATACTAGTACATACTTTCTTAGATTTATCTACGTATATTTAAAAATCCCAGCTCGTGTGTGTCTGAACTTGTAAACAAGTGGACCGATTTACATAAAACTTTTGCGGTGTATTTATGGGGACCCGAGTATGTTTTAGGACCATAATAGGTCTGAATCTGGTACTGTTATCAAAAGACTTCATGTTACCATCCAAACTACGAGATATAGAAACGCCGTCAGAGCAAAAGTTTTTTACTATGATAAGCATTTATTAAATTTAAATTCTAGAGTAACTAATGCGGACAACTAAGGGCTCAACCAAACTAAGTAACTAGGTATAACATATAAAATATTACTATGTTCAAGAACAACTCATGCTCCGCCATTTAGTGTCAGTAGTATTAATGTACTGATCAATAAATACGAAGAATAACCCTACTCATAAAAGAATACTGTATCTGAACACAAATTACTCAGGCGATTCCGATTGGGACTCAATCAGCTTTATAATTTATATCATTTTGTTTTTAATCTGTACTTTACAGATATATTTTCAACACACTCGCCACAATGAGCGCTTCCGGTACTATATAAAACGTTGACAAAGCGCTCCGCGGTAACTTCGTTTATATATTAACAATATTTTCCATTATGATAATAACTTTTCGGGCCGATTTAATAACGTTAGGGATAAATTTAACCGTGTGCGGTTTTCTTTATTTTGTTGGGGATCCATTTATATTATAAAATATAAAACTGAGTCTGTTAGTATGGGGCGTAGTTTGTATAGTACAAGCTGAAGGGTGATGATAAAATGACAGAGGTTATCAACTAGTTAGTATTCCTTGTTTTTATGTACTTTGGTACGCTCTACAGCCTGTTCGTTGATGGATTTCAACATTATGAGGTATCATTATATTCGTCTCTATTATAAAAGTAACATACACTACTTATATCTTTATTTAATTGAGGCGCCCCCTGCCTATAAACAAAACCTAGAATTCCGTTTTTTTTCTATTAATTATTACTTGTAAGTAAATAGATATCACATATTTGTATTCGGATCCAAAACAAAAAATAAATCCTTCCTTATAACATCAAAATACGAGCGACATAAGATTTTATTCACGTCATTAAGCTGATATGATTACGGTCGCCATTGTGAGTAGCATCATTATACGGGAAGATTTCCTTGAGTGGGGAACGTCCCTTCAAATTTACAGGTTTCATATGCAAAAAAAATATGATTTCGTAACACGGGAGCCTGATATCGCAATGTGCTTGTAAACGACCATTTTGTGGTTGAAAATGGATCGTAAATGGCTAATGGGTGGACAGGTTGAAACCCACTTCGTCCATTAATCGGTCGTTACGGACGAGAAAATAAATTAATCGTGCGTTTCGACGGTGAATCTAAAGTGAATGCTATCGGGAACGAGTCGAATTGTTTTCCTTCTCAAAAATTTCCTTTTGTTGGAAATTTTACTTTCATACCGTAGCCGTTTTGCATCTCCCTTCCGCATGCCGAAGTTCTGCGCGATAAGCTCGAAATCAATTTACGTAAGTGCAAGAACTAATTAAATTTCAAGTGCGTTGATTCATTAAAAGTATTGTGAAATGGAACTGAAAGGCGAAAAGAAAATTAGTACAGCTTTAAGCCTGCTGCGCCAGGCAAGATATTTTTTTTCCGAGCGTATGTATGTATGTCCATTTTTTTGACACGCTTGTCATTTTAGACTCAATTTGTGTCAATAATTGAACTGATATAGGCTATTTCCCCTCTGAATTTCAACGTCTTCGGCAGTGCTTAGCTTTACTCAGCTCAACTTGACGAGACACTAACAAACCCATAAAATAGTCTAGTAAGATTTTCTAATCAAAAACAAAGCTAAAAAAAGCACCCAGTCCCAAAAAATCTTATTTTACACATATTCTAATTTCATTCAGCTCAGATTATGTACTCATTCGTCTTATGCCGTAATGGAAGAGGATTAATACTGCATTAAGCAAGCCCGTGGCCTTTGCTCCATTAATTATCAGATACTCTCTAAGCTAATGGCTTACAGATACGTCCGAGTAGCCTCCAATTTGTCTTTGAGTGTGATAATGTGAATAATATACAGCCTGGTATCGTTACGTGTCGCTTGGCAATTAGTTTGCTACATAATCCATACTTTTCTATACTAATACATCTATTTATCTATTCATACTAATCCCTACTTCCCTACTAATATTATAAATGCAAGAACTGTTAAATAAAGTTAATGCATCGACGAGTAGTCAAGGTCAAATTCAATAATGAAAATTATGTCTCGATAGACAATACCTATCATATCATCGACTTTATGAAAAACAAACTCAAGTTTCAATAACCTAGGGACCAAAAAATCTTCCTGCGCTCTTTTCAAAAAAGATACATTTCTACATTATTATTTAACTAGTGGACCCGCCCTCGCTTCGCTTCGGGAAACCTACGCCGAAACGAAAGTAAAAAA
>LGAG01000159.1:89909-100385 GCA_001278395.1 Lerema accius
ATTACAGTATTAAGAATGCAAACCGCGTACCACGAGCGCGTTTCAATTACACGTTACTCTAAAATTAAACACCAAGCCAAAGGCGAGGTGCAAAAAGAAAGAATAACAACTGTGTTCACTTTGAATTTGAAAACTTGAGCGTTACAGAGTTGACGCATAATTTTGCAAAACAAAAAAATAATACAAATTCAAATCACTATTGTAACATACAGCCAAAGTTACTAGAAAAAGTAAAGTAGTTTTGGTAAATGCTTTCTATTCTCTAGTTTTAGACGCTTCAGTCATTGACACGAGCATCGTCAATCAAGTTTACATTTCAATTATCCATATCTAATTAAGTGAACACAAAATATTACATTAAAACGAATTGCATTAGGAGCAAGTTTTTTAGTCGATTTTCAGTCACATTCTAAAACTTACTTGATTTATATAGCCACCATCTTTCTTTTGGAATCCACTGGGAAATGTTTATAAATTTTCAATCGCGGTGTCCCTAATAAGAAAATCGTCTGCTATGTTTCTCAGTCTCCACATACTTACACGTTTTACCGAATTCTTGAGCATGAGTTTCGTACGAAGAATGTGTAGCACATTCAATGAACAACTTCTTGTTTTCTTCGATTCACTTCTAAAAGTTGTAGAATTTCTCCATGTACAGGTTCAAGAAATTAAACTTAAGAAGTTCTAGAATTTTTCTTGTACTATTCAACAGAGAATATACTTGTAAAGTTAGTTTTTCTAGAAAGACGAAAGCGAGATTGTAAACCTAATAATAGGTTGCTATTATCTGTATCGAAAAATATTTCTTTTAACATTTTTAATTCTTTCCTACTTTAGTTTACTTTTTTGTTTATAGATCCCAACACGCTTACACCATTTTCCTTTCCATGAAGTACCAGCACCTACAATGTACGAAAAATTGCGGATTAAGATCGCATTACTTGCTTCGGAGTTAAATTGAGAACTTCCGGCCATGTTTTGCCGGACGCTGTTTTAAACTCCGGCATTGCGTTTCGTATCAGGAACACGTCGGACTTACTCGAAGCTGTTTTGTTGTTCTCTTCAATTCTTTAACCCACTTCGCTGAGTAGTTCAGAAATCCGGTTCTTGTCCAGGTTTGAAAAGTTTTTAACTAAGTTAACGCGTTTTAACTTCTAAGTTGCGGAAATTGCTATGTATTGTACTTGCTTATTCACGGGTAATTTTAAACTTTAAAATTTAAAACCTACATCATACTCTATTTTTACCATGATTGAACCATTGGTAAATGTTCACCTTAATGGACAACTATTTCTGTGTTGGCGCGATGAAGTCCTAAGAATACTAACTGTTCTGTTACCTTCCCGACATGATTATATGACATTATTTTGAACAAACCAGATTCTGTAAGCTATTGTATTTCGTATTTCCTTGTTACAGAATAATCCCTATAATAATATAAATCTCTTCGTAAAGGTAATACAATGATTAAAGCTACTCTGGCCATTCTCTATTTAATCTGAGCAGTGGATCCTGTTCAGAGGTATCGCGTGACGGGATCGCGTGGCCAATTTGATTTAGTTGCACGGTTTGGATTTCATTGTTCCTGTTGTTTGCATTTATATCATTGTCTATTTCTTCGCTTTATAAAATCTCTGAATCTATAGAATTGTAATTTTTAATTACTGTAGCAATACTGATTATTCGAACACAATACTAGAATGTTACACCCATGTGCTGGATTAGACCGCAATTTCATTATTACATTTACAGTGATACTCGATTGTAATTCAATAATCGTATTAAAAATTATCTATTCTGCAATAATTTATACATTGTTTGAAATAAATACTAATGAGATAAATATATGAAACTAGCAATCGCCCGCGGCTCCGACCGCGTAATTTTACTGTTTTCGTAATACTTTTATTTCTACTCCTCTCCTAATCATCTTAGCGTGATGTTATATAGCCTTTATATAGCCTTCCACGATAAATAGACTAATCTTACACTGAAATTAGCGCATTCAAACAAACAAACAAGCTCTTCAGCTTCTTATTATTACTATAGATAATAATACATCATTGCAAATGAACACTTGACTATAACACTAGATTATCTTTTTTGACAAAAAAGGAAAGATAAATAGGGGTACAGATCATAGTAGGTACACCACGCTGGCTAAAGGTGACTGATTGACAGACTCCATACATTTTGGACAATTTTATGGAGAACTTTCAAGTGTGCAGGTTTTCTTACGACGTTTTCCTTCACCGACGCAAGTGATAATTAGTTTCTAATACACATCACTCGTTAAAAATTAGAGGTACGTATAAATTTTGAACTCAGGAACTCCCGTTCAGGAGACCAACGCTCAAATCACTAATCTATCACTGCTTTTTGTAAACACTAACAATAAACCCAATTGTTAGTGTATACGATTTCTTCCTAGTAACTTTATTTCATCCAGCAAGAGAGGATACAATGTGCACAAATGATGTTTGTCTACTATACGTTATTGCGATGCCGGTAATTAGGATCTTTGTTGCGTGCAAACCCACTAGAGCTCGGATGTTCTCTTGCACGGAAAAAGAAGATTTGATTTGGTTGGACAATCCTCATGTGATTCCGCTATTTACAAATACTAGAGGATGGTTCTGTGAACGAAATTAGACCACTTTTCATTATATCTGACTATAGACACAGGCGTCAACTATCTGTTAAGGGGGCCTTCCGACTGATGTGTGTGTGACAGGTCTATGATAGTAGTAGTGACAGGTAGTGTGATAGTATGCGTTTTGTTTTATTTTCTGGATTAAATGTATTTGTAACAAACAAACAAATAAATTAGCTTTCTACACTTCTTCTCCATGCAAATTTAACTATGCCAACTCTCAAGCTCTTGCGTGTCTGCTTTATTTTTAAAAATGAATCCAAAATTAAACGAAAAGCTACGGTTTCAGACTTCCCATAGTCTGTGCTTGCAGAGATAGCGTAGACGAATTGGCTCCCGTAATTGGTGTCTGTGAAGGTAGTTAGCCAGATATATGCCTTAGTACTATGCTGGTGATAAGGATCATTATTGCGTGCACACCACGAAAATAATCTCGTACGTTACGGTAACAAGAGATTTGATTTGGTTGGCTTGGGGAAACAATACGATGCATACTCGTAACTATGTTACTTCATACGACTACGCAAGAAGATGATCGAGATTTTCGGACACTTGTATGTATGTATATTATATATGTACGTATGTATATTTGTTTGTATGTATGAACTTATGTATTTTCATGTGACAACGTGACGCTTAACAAAATAGCTGACTAATTCCGCAGAGCCACTATTTTTAACTTAGATTCATGAGCGTTGAACTAGATTCTATACTTAAACCGTAAAACTTTATTACGGATCCTATAAAAGAGTGACCTAGGGATTTGTTTTGAACTAATGGAAGAACCTATCTATTACACGGTACTATTGTAGTTAAAAGTAATTTAATTTGTCATTTTATTCACAAATAAAGAGACAACAAGCCAACGTGTACAGTTATCATTCTTAGGCGACGTTTTTAATATCACGTCTATTTTACGAATGTCATTTAAATTGGCTGTATTTTTTTGTATTTACAACGACACAACGTATCTATTATTTAAGTAGTTATGCCTTAGCGAAGAATTAAACTATTTTGAAATAGCTTACGAGCATTAAAAACATTTTGTATCAATTTCAGAAATTAATTACAATATTTTTCAAGTTTCTATTTTCGTTTATGTAAACCAATAAGAAGACGAAATACAATTTAAATATTTTCTTAAAAGAATTCCAATCAAATATTGAGTGAGATTCATTGCATATTAACGTTCAATAAGTTTGCTAAACGTCTGGTTAAATAAATCGCTTGTTTAAAGAAGATAAAACAACAGTTTATCGAGACGAGTTTAGAATTAAACTTTTGATTGCAAATGATTGCAAATATCTTTGCGAGTTTATTTACTCGCAATTAATGCTTTATCGTTTGATCAGTCACAATGAATTGCTTCGTAATTAAAAGAAAAAGATTTCTTATTAAAGTCATTATAATAATTAATTTTCACCTCTGACGAAGATAGATCATATCAAGTACGCATGATTTCCACAACAATTTGGTCTTAATAACAATTATTCAAACAAGGCATTTAATCAAAATTTCAAATCATGCTCCTCTCTGGCCAACGAGGGTTGTATCCGTGAAATCGCATTCATCAAAACTTGGGAATTAGCTCCCTTCCCTAATTAAACCTGTCGGTTGTTAACTTTGCCCCAACCTCCCTCGAGACCTCGAATCTTACGTAAATATTGAGTTTGAATAAAACTTTTATTATTATGGCTTTATTGGCGCCTAATATCCTTTTGTAGAACAGAAAAGTTGATTTAGAATTTGAATTGGCATTGCCGAAAAGTTCACCTAAGATAATTGTTTGCGAGAAAATGAAGAGAAGCGAGAAGAAATATTTGACGGTAGTCGGATTTTCCGTGAAGTTTCTTTGTGAAGGTGGAAATAGAAGGGTAATCCTATCCGGAGCTACGGACGCGTTAAGCTGAGAAGTATTTTCACTTTAGTGGAAAGCTATCTATGGAATATTGTGGTGAAAACATCTTATTACGAACGATATCATGTTTCGCGACCCTTGTAGCTTTGAGAAAAAATGGGCTGTATTAAATAGAATGTCAGTATGGATTTTAGGAACGTGTCTGTGGAAATAAGATTCGTTTTTACGCTTGTACTTTTATTACAATACTATTCTTGGAATTGGACGGATTACCAATTATATTTTTCTATACGAAAATAATGACGTTTGTTAGGCTTTCTCGGAAGAGACTGTTGACGTAACTATGATTAGACATCCGTAACATACAATAGTAGGATATTACAATAAGCATTTTGGAAATAATAAGACCTTCTATTTAGTTCAATCTCCTGCCAAAGATAAAGATAAAATACCAATGTATTAAAATATTATAACATTGATGATGATTAATAATGATATTCACATGAAAATTACTTTAACCTCTAATAGGTCACTATAAAGATTCCGCACACATACAATTAAGTTTGATAGGACTCTTGTCTGACGTTGTATTGCAAACATTTCATCATTTATATGAATAGAAAACTGAATACCAATACGTACGCAATCTGACCTTAGCTTGCCTATTCAATGTTTCTGAAGCTCAAAAACCCGGCTTTCGTTTCGATAGCAGAATTAAGCCAACGAGTATGAAGACCTTTCAGAAAATGTTTCTTTTTGATTCACTAAGTCACGTACCAGCGAATATCAAATGCAACTAAGTAAATTTCAAAATGGGCTTTGCGTATGCAGTGACCTAATTTTTAAAATTCGCACAAGCAACGCTAAGCATTACTGCTTTTTAGTCAAGATAAATGCATGGATTATTTTGCTTAATAGCAACTACGTTGGTTTACGTTGCTACAGTCTCGTTTAATAAAAGTTGTTTCATAAAAGTTATTTGATTTGGTTAGTCGTTATGGTTACGATAGGTCAATAAAAAAGTCTATTTAAATTGCCGGTTTAATTGATTCCAAACTAGTGGTAACATACTTTTATGGCAAAAAGTTAATGCTGCCACTACTATAAATGTAAAAGTTTGTGATGATACGTGGGTAATAAGTATTTCCAAAGTAATAAATTTCACAAAAAACAAATTATAATGAAAATAAAGAAACTAGCATTATAATTCGAAATTAGGCTACACATTTATAGTGAAAATGAAATGCCGTATAATGACGAGTATCTGACTCAAAATAACGCCCCTGGTGACTTTGTTGTCCACATTTCTGGTTAAATTACATTAGTTAGTGAGCACTTTGACTCAATGCTTTCAAAGCAAGCCAATCACTGAAATACTAATTGTTGTACTATAGGGACTTGCTTTTCAAATTGCAAGGTAAACCGGAACAGCTATTGAATAAAATATTCTTTACAGAATTATGAATATTGGATTGAACTATATCTGTAGACTGAACTAAATACCTACAAAGTATTTATCATGGTTAGGGAAATTTCAACTTAATAAATTCCGATTAGGAATTGATAAAAAAATTGACTGCAATATGAATTTTCAAGCGACCTTAATTCCTAAAAGGTGATTTAAAATTAAACCATTTACATTATGAAATATAGATCATTATGTATATTTTTTCATCGCTGAAATGCGTAAAAAATTAGAAGCTGGTGAGTCATAAAATGCTCTGAAATCAAATATGTACCATATGGATCTCAGTACGAAATTGTGATCAAATAAATCGGTACCGTATCTACCGTTCCGTAGAATTGCTCGTAATCAAATATGTAATAATGCGAGTGATAAAATGTGAGATATACAAAGAGAAAAATCTGGTAAATGTAATAAAAAATGTGCTTTTGATATTTATTGAATGTTATCGTTGAGATGAGTAAGAAGCTTTTATACGAGTATTATTAATTCAAGGCTTTTTGTTTGTTTGCATGAGTTGTGGACTATGGCTTGTACCCCTCATATTGTGAAAAGAGACCCGAGCCTATGGGCACTTATGGGTTGCGATGACGTGTGTGATTTCCCTGATTTTAGTATGTTTTACCAACTCTTTTTAGACATTAGTCGGTGAAATAGAGAATGGAAATAGTAAATTTTATCAAACAAAATATCTCGTCACTCAAATCGGTAACTGAAAAAAGCAAATTTTACAGAGCCAATTGAATGTTCAATTGGCTATATCGCATTCGTATGAGTAAATATTTTTGCACTTCGAAAAATAATATTTAGAATGCAATATTTAATGTTTTTTGAATCTACCTTGTAACATCGACATTGTCTTTAAGCGGCAATAATAGTCTCATGTATAATCAAGATATAGGTTGAATCGATCTTAGGCTTCTTAAAATTACTTGATTTGACATAAAAATTTTAATTAAAGACCGGCACTAACTTACTAACCCAATAATTACTATGGAATAAAAAATAATGCGCTACGATTTTCACAGCATACATAATGACTTCAACCCATCACGTCATCATGGTCTTCTACTGGGAATAAGGAGGTACCTCCTCAGCACTGAGGAGGCCTAAAGCGTATTCAACGCGGCTCCCGTAAAGATTAGCAGAGGACCTAGCTGAAATCGAACTAGTCTTTTCTCTGCTCAGAGCTAGGATCATCCAGCATATGAAGATGTAATACGAATTTGAACTGAGAGCAAGATTTGTCGCCGTGCCAATATATCTAGATCAATCCAATTCTCACCCGCTCGCGGCACTTTGTTCTAAAGGATAGACCGAATCGTGTGAGGAATACTAAACAATTTGCCGTATGATTTCTGAAACACTCCTCGCGTTAAGGATCTTTCGTTATCTAATACTTTTAGGGTTCCCCTCATTCAAATAAATTGTACGTGAAGGTTTCGAATACCATTTTAAGAATAATGCATGCACGCGTTTGATAATTGTAATTATTCTACTTACGAATAGGACACAGCTATATTTTGTACATAATATTAAATACAGTTTAGAAAATACATTGGCACTTACAGAGGCTCATTTTTCCTTATAATTTTCCACGTGAAGGTAATTTTATGATTTTTAAATGCAATGAAATTCAAGAAAAAGATACTTGCAAGCCAGGTCCTCTATAAAATTATTTCCAAAGAATACTGAAACAAGACATACGTTACTGAAAATATTTTTGTACGGAATCCTAGCCTCACTGATATGATAACTTTAAGTACCGTTTATTGTAACATTGGAATGTAACATACTAACCCAAAGCCTAAATTTTATGGTCCAAACATGACTCCGATTTTTGTAATATTGTCACAACGAAGCGCTACAAAAAGGTATAAAAAAGTATGTACAATTTTTTTTTATTTCAAATAAGTCACTCCTTGACGACGGTCGTAGTTGATGGTGTTTTAATTTTGGAAGGCTTTAGTATTGGTATAGTAGTATTTTTTTTTCATCTATCTCTACGATACGGTTTAAAACGTAGTTAATAAGAGGAAAAAAGTTTTAGGATACATTTTATCGAGGAAAGCAATTTCGTTCCCGCGGTATAATAGGTAAAAGTGGACAGAAGCGAAATAAGGACGGATCTATAGAAAATTAATAATGACAGATATGGTAACTTTACACGATATAAAGAAAAACATGTCGTATTTGTACAGCAGAGACTTAAAATACAATTTTATTCCACTCCAATGAAATGTGTATATTAATTTAGCGTTAACAACTTTTAATGACAATGTAATGATGTCATGAAGTCCTCGAAAACTTTCATTATACAATAATTATGATCGGTATCTGTAGTCATTTAATAATAAACATCAGTACACATCGTACAATTGGCTTGTTTCACGTCCAATTTGGCGATAAATGGCATCGTATTTTCCAGTGACTGCACAAAATTAACTTGGACAGATGTCCAAAATATTTCAACAATCAATTCCTTCAGCTTCAATTGAATATTTCGTGAGCAATTTCACTACTAAGTAATTTGTGAAAATAAATGGTAGTGTATATTCACTTTAATATCAAAAATATTTTAATTAATTTGCCAGCATTAAGGCTATAGTCTACACTTAAGAAATTGTATTCGTTTTTCGATGAAATTATTGAGACAAAATTTTTAAACAATACTGATGATGACTCTATGATAATAATATACTCGTATTATTAAGACATTACTGTGTTTATCACTGACCTTTAAACGGCTGGATCGAAATAAATAAAAAATTGAGATGTATTTAAAAAGGAACAGAATGTGGTACAGGACAACAATTGGATCCGGTGGATAATGCTGATTTCGGGATATTTCAAAGGAATTCACTAAGGGAATCAGGAAAACCAAGGGATCAGTAAGAAGTAGCCGAACAACGTCTGCTGGGTCAACTAGTATTGACTATAAAGTTTTAACTTACGTTAAGTAGATATGACTAACTAAAGAAATTTGACCTAAATCAGGTAAAAAACATTGACCCCGCTACACATATATGATTAACTATATATTTTAACTATGTGACTTAGAATTTACGTATATAAAATAAGGCTAATAATCTTCAAGAGTGGGTAGGTATAGAGCAAGCACACAAAAAGCGCATTTGCTAAGAAACCAAGATGAATAGAGACCAGTCGGTATCGACCTTCCACTTGAGCTCGAGTCTGGAATAAAAGGGCAATGTTTTGAAAAGAAAAAATAAGTGCAGACATAAAAAAATACATTTCCATTCTTCGACGAAGAAAAGCTAAGTTTAGACTTCACTTATCAGACGTGTAAAAATAAATGTTTTAAGTAGGTAAGTGAAAGTTTTATGCGTGTAATTGTTAATAATTAATGTTATACATTTTGGAGTTCATGAAAACGAACACCAAGTTTCTTTGAAGGTCATCTGATTATATGAGTAGTGAGTAGTTCGGCATCCGGTTCCGTTCAGGTTAGATTTTTTTTTGTAAAACGTCTATTTGGTCATTGTTATTATTATTTTTTAAAACATGTGCGGGGGAGTTTCTTTCCCCGCTTCTTCTCCTCCATGTCAAAGCGCCTTACGACGTGGGAGAAAATTCAAAAAATGACGTGGATAAGTGTATCTTTGATACCTATATGAATAAATAATTTTGAATTCGAATTTGAATTTGAAAAAGACCCCGTAGATATATACTTGATGACTCTCAGCCAAGTGTATCTAATGAAATCTAATTAAATAAATCTATTTTTCGATATAATGAGTTATAGTAAAATTTTAATCACAAAGTTTATTTATCGGTTTAGAATTATAATATCCTGGATCTTTACAATATAGATCAAAACTACGCGTTCGTCAAACAAGTAAATCTATGCAGTCGTTTAGACGTGAAAAAATAACAAGCAGCTACTTTCAAATATTTCAATGGAATATGGATTTGAATATAATTTAAAAACCGAACGCAAAACGCGGGGCCGTCCATCAGTATTCCATGTCAGCGGCCGAGGACATTTCTGGATATCTGGGTATTAATGTCCCTCATTTGTCCCGCGCAGGTGTCCCCAACAGGATTAGGTGCTTGCGGTCAGCTTCCCGGGACAAAGACACACCGTCCCTGTCCTTTGTTTGGACCTAATAAATTCAAGACGCAATGAAGTATTTCTGTGTTATTTTTTCAAAGTAATTGAGAATGCAATTAAATTGGACATGTCCGTGGAAATGTTATCTGGATCGATATCTGGTTAGAGTATGCTTGAGAGATAGCGAACTTCTGGGCATTTCTTAGCAAATTTTTGTATCTATAACAACCAGAGAACTTATTCCTCCGTTGAATTTTGACCATAAATTGTTACCTGTAACAAGAATGCCTTGAGATTTATTACTACCAACGCAGTATCCCAGTTTTTTTAAATTCAACAAAATGTTGTATTTGTAACACATGTGGGCAAAATTTCGCTTTTTAGACCCCGTCTTTATTTAACTAAACCAAATCTCAAACTTATGT